>MU628597.1:0-55484 GCA_025688805.1 Aspergillus egyptiacus
TTGTTTTAGGATCCGTGAGGAAGTCCGTAGCCAGGCGGAGTAGGTCACAATTTCAAGAAAAGGACGTAAGCTAGGGCTAAAGAGATGACAAACACAGCCCTCGTTCGACACAGCCATGCCGGCAGAAGCAGAAGCAGAAGTCGAGTCAGGCTACCACCGACTATCAACAGGCCGCAAGCACCCGTGCCGACCCGCCCACTCGTCATGCAGTACTTCGATACTGACCCCTCTTCGTCGCGCGGCCTCGCACAACCGATCGCACTCCGTCCTCGCCTGCTGGAGGAGTTCCTCAGGCGCATCCGCCAGTTCCTGGCTCTTGTACTGACCCACCTCATAGTGGAAGTCCAGCACGAATGCAAGGCGTCGCAACCGGGGCAGGAACTCTCCCGACGCAAAGGCCCCGATCCATTCCTCCCAGCGCTCGGAGCGGCAGAGCGAGGCGGGCCCGCGGAAATGGAGGGTTGTCAGGTTCGGCGGAAGCCAGGTGTACAGTGCCGGGAGGGAGGAGGGGTCTCTGAAGACGTCTCCGACGTAGAGGGTTAAAGTCTGTAGGTTTGTGAGCTGGGGGAGGATCGCCGCCAGGGCGTCCTCGTTTATCCAGGAGAAGTCGGGCGGGTTTGATGTAGAGCGGAGATGGAGCGTCGTGAGGTTGGCGACGAGATGCGGGAGGGCGAGAGTCATGCGCTGAAAGGTATCGAGGGCATCGTTTTCGATGATCTCCAGCGTGTGGAGACGGATCTCTTCGTCTTCGAGTGGGCGATTTTCCGGCTCGAGTTGGGGGCTCGGGTTCGGGTTCTCGGAAGTAGTATACTTCTTGGACATCCAGTCCAGCGCTAACTCGGACATGTGGATGATCTGCAGTCGCCCGATATATCTTGCTTCGACCTCTCCGCGAGCAATTTCCTTTTGATAAGCGTCGCTTAGCTCATCTGACCTAGGTCCTTCGAAACGCATTTCAGAGGTGAAGTACAGGATCAGATGTCCGACCCTGCCTTGGAGGATATGGGGAGATTTTGTGACCTCCCCGCAGACGCCTTGTATCTCCAGGCGCTGCAGAGGCCAATGGAGCGGCATCTTTCTGTCGTTGAGATCCTCGTGGAAGCCGGTGTCGATCGTCAGGTCCTCGACGTTGGTGAAGTGGTCGCCGAGGATCCCCCATTCTGTGTCTGAAGGGGGGTCTTCCTCGACCGTGAGGATGGTAGTGTCTCTGGGGATGTTCCTGAGTTGGCTGAGGAGCGGTTCTCGATGGTCGGCTGCGTCTTCGCTATCGACGTGTGGTCCTTGGACTATGACTCTGTGAGGACCGATTGGTGTGTGTATACGAGATGCGATAGGGGGGATGGGCCGGTGTATCTTAGGTAACCGGAGGAAGGACTGGGGAATCCGGATATAACTCTGATCAGTTAGCAATGGATATACTACCTTAAAGACTTCTCTTACCATGTTTCTGATCCTTGATGTGTTGAAGTCAGCTACTCAGGTACGAGCCGACCACTGAAGGTGACACGACTGTTTGCTCCGTTTGCTCTGCCTGCCTCGTGACTTGCCTCAATACATAGTGGATATACTGGTATATTATACTCCCTGGTAGGGCAAACTATAAACCTCAATAGCCAGTCAAACAGCCAAAAGCCCAACCGCAGCCCCAACAGCCGGCAAGACCCCCCTAACAGCATTCAACGCCATCCACCTCACCAACAACCCCTCGATCTCAACCTCCCTCCCCGCCTCCCCAACCTCCAAATCGACCTTCTCCCCGCTCTCCCCCGCCGCAATCTCCATCAGCCTCTTATTGACCCCTCCCATAACCGCCAGCGTCCACGGGACAATACCGACCGTCAACCCCGCCGCAACGCCAAACAGCCACCCCGCATGCTCCGACGCCAGCACGCTCCCCGCGGGACTCCTCGGCACCGCCCACGCCAGAAACGCAAATGCCGCGGCCGTAACCGCCGCAATGGGCGGGTTCTGCGCCTTGCCGGCGTTGTACATGTCGCGCCATTGCCGGACCAGAACGCTGTAGGGGGTGGAGTGGTCGCGGTGGGATTTGAGCAGCGCGGGGATCGCCGAGAGGCTGTAGGTGGCGATGTTGCCTATAGAACTGGGGTTAGCTGGGTTCGGATAGAAAAGGCGGGTTGCACGGAGGTGGCTGGGAGCTTGTGCAACGGCAACGGCTTCGGGGTAGGGACGTACCGGATAGCCAGGCGGCACCCGTTAGGCCAATGGCTTGCGCGGCGCGAATGGGCGCGGGGTATGTGTTCATTTTGGCGCTGACTCCCGTGACTTTGTGTCTGGATACTCTGAGATCTGGGATTGAGTTTTCAATGCGATCTGGCCAGCTTTGTTTGAAAAGTGCGGAGATGAGTTGGCATCAGATGATGTCACTAGATCCACGGATGCAGTTTTATCACGTGACATGACTGGTCTATACAGTCCATAACCTATAGACAACCTATAGAAATTGGTAAGGATTGAATACAATCGGTGTTATTCTGGTTTGGACCGGCAAATTCATGCTCCACATGGATATCCCTCCGTCTGTTCCACAGACTCCGGATTCCCATCGGAATAAAACCCATCCACAGATTCAACGCCGTGAATGGCCCGCTCCGCAGAGTCCAAGTGGTAGCGGCATACTCTAAGCATGTAAGCGAAGATCTGTTGCCGATCCGCAGGCAGGTAGCTGTTGGCTTGCAATAAGTTCGAGATGAAGGTATATAGTTCTTTCAAAGAGGATAGATCATCTTGCGCACTCTCGGCCCATGGATCGTCGAGAATATGCAAAGTGAACATTCCGAATGATGTGAAGACGTAGGTCAAGAGGCTTCTGGGGGATAGTAAGTATGGACACTCCTTTCTGATCGGATTGTAGACTCACCGAATGCCGAGGGTGGCGTGGACGGGAAAGTATCGAACGAGATGGACGGTTTTCCGAGCGGAGCGAATGCAAGCGGATGTCCACGCTGACGGAAATTCTAGGGCGCTGTCGGGAGAGAGATATGCGGCCCGGTATAGGGTAATGACGGAGTGGTGGTAGGAAAGTAAGAGCATGACAATAGCTAGCCGCGAGAAGGAGGTCTGTTCCATGCGTTCGAGACTCTCTTCGCACTCGGGATGCACGGAATTGCGCCAATCTCGTAGCTCCGACTCGAGATCCTGGATGACGGATATTCGCCGATTCGCGTCGGTGGTGGCTTTACTGGAGTACAGGAACTTGAAGATGCGGGCTTTGATGATGGAAAGGCTGCACGTGTGTTGGAACAACGGCAGTCTGAATCCGTTGGGAAGGGTGATGGTGCCTGCGGCGTCGTTGCCGGGTTGTGGGAGGTCGATTTCGAAGTTGTCGTCGTCCTCACAAGGGGCGAGGCCTTGTGGCGAGCAGGTCCTAGCTTCTGTCAGAAGATCCACTGTGGGAATGTGACGATGGTAAGATACATTTGGTCCATGATGTAGCCTGCCCAGAAGATACGAGTAAGTCGCTCGCTTGCAACCGGGGCGGCACCTTCATGCCGTGGTATATCCGCTCGGTTGATGCCCAGCGTCCGGGCTTTTCGAATTGCGACGGCGAGAAGAGAATAAGTATAGGGGAGCTCCAGGCTGCAGCTGATCAACACTACCTGGAGGAAATTAGATGATACCACGCGGCTGTGATATGTGGACGCACCATGCCCAGTAACGCCTCCACCCCGACGATACATGGAGGCTCGAGGATGAGCCTCGGTATGGTATCCAGTGCGTTCTTGAGATATCCTTCACATTTGGTTCTGTCGTCCACCGAGTCCGGATAGCGGAGGAGGTGGTACTTGTACCCTAAGGCTAGAACAATATTGAGAGAAGCCCAGGTGGGCAGGTCTTCTGTTACTCCCCGATCCAGATACGTCCTCTCCGCCAGCCATCGTTGGATCTCTTCCCGGAACAAAGGCAGCGTCGGGACGGTTGATTCGGAGAAGGTGAGGACGATCTTCAGCAGCTCGCCCTCTGCGGGCAGCGGCCGAAACACATGGACCGGTCCTGTCGGCTGCGGTGACCCTGTATCACGAAGGGCCAGATCTTCGAATTTGGCCAGGCGTGTAATGGTCTGTTCTACCGTTTTCCGGCAGTCTTTCCGGACAAAGTCTCTCCAGAGATGGGGAGCGTCGAGCAAGTCGCGCGACCGTGCTTTCTGTGCATCAGTTCTGGGTACTTGCTTATCGCGTGGTAACAATGCATACTATCACCGTAAATCCAGTCGTATAGAAACGCCTTGGACCACTGCCTGCGCGAGATATAACTCGGAGTATCGGCAGCTGATGGCCGACTTGCAGCGACGGTGGTCTGGGCGCGGGGACTGACAATGCAGGCGATGGATCGGGCATCACAAGCGCCGCAGGAGGGGGCTCCATCGGTCTTTTCGCATCGGATCTTGGCTTGTCGACAGAAATCGCAAGCCTGGTTTGGATGAGGTTGAGTATGGACTCATGGAGACGCCGTTGTAGACGGGAGGGCACCGACCTTTCTCAGTTTAAGCGGAGGCGTGTCCTGAGGACCATTGCTGCTCTGTTGCTCCATCACCGAAGATACAGTTTGCCGTGCAGTAATACCTAGGGAATAATGAAGGGATTCTTTATTTCCAGAAATTCTCGGCCCAGAGCCAAGGCCGAATTAGTTGGTCGCCGGTCGGCTCCGGCTGCATGAGAGAGACCTTATGCACTGCGAATCTGCATTGGCCATGGCGCTGGACCAGAATATATCTGCAGGTAATCGAGGCTGCGGAAGCAGAGAGAATCGTCACATGGAAGTAATACTAATAATTATAAGGTAATCAGTATGATCGTACGGTACCTACGTGGCCAGCTCTGATTCTAAGCGCCTGAATAATGCATACATACCTAACAATTTATGCCGACTGCCAGAAACATGATTGGTTGGTCTTGCTCTCTTCGTACCAGTACTTATTTAGTGTACTTAGTCTGAGGAGCCCACTGCAGGCTTTGCAGATTGCAGATTGCAGACTGCAACCTGATATAAGATGATTTTATGCTTCATCGGAGTTCTGCCTGAGCTTTCGGCCCGCTTCCCACCCGCTCCTTTTATTTAACCTCCACTGGCTGCCACGAGTCTCTTTTTCTTTTAAAAAAAAATATACATATGTATTCTCTTTATTTTTATTTCGCTCTCAAATCCTTCCTCTGGTAGATTGTTCAAGTGCTCTTTGCTGATTCTTTGCCTAACCCCATCCATGGACCAGCATCCCCGGAGTGCAGGCTCCTCCACGACGGTGGCAGCCAGCAGCGCCCCGGCAGACCCTGCGCCAACCGACCTCGAGAAACAGACTCTGGACCAAACGGCGACGGCGCCCAAGTCCACGGGCACGCGACCGGTCTTCCCCGAAACTGACTTCGCCCAGGGACTTGTGGGATGGGACAGCCAGGATGATCCGCAGAACCCTCAGAACTTCCCCAAGGGACGGAAATGGGGCCTCCTGCTCCTGCTGAGTGCCTTCACCACCATCTCGCCCCTCGCCTCCAGCATGTTTGCGCCGGCGATCAGCTACATGGCGGCCGATGTCGGCGAAACCGACCAAACCATCCTGTCCTTCACCGTCAGTGTGTATCTGCTCGGCTACGCGGTACGTCTCTCTTGGACGCCATGACGCCTCCAGCGCCGGCTGACAAGTGTCTAGTTCGGACCCCTTCTTCTGGCCCCCCTGAGCGAGATCTACGGCCGTCGGGTGGTGCTGAGCTGCGCGAACTGGTTCTTCGTGGTCTGGCAGATCGGATGCGCGCTCGCCCAGAACATCGAAACCGAGATTGTTTGTCGACTGCTAGCCGGCATTGGCGGAGTCGGCTGCATTACCCTCGGAGCGGGCGTGATCGCAGACTTGTTCCCCGTCGAGGAGCGTGGAAAGGCCACGGCCTTGTGGGGTCTCGGTCCCCTGCTCGGGCCTGTGGCCGGTCCCATCGCCGGAGGATTCATCGGCCAGGAAGCCGGCTGGCGATGGACGTTCTGGGTCCTGCTGATTGCCGGCGGCGTTCTGGCTCTGGGCACCGAGCTGCTCAACCAGGAGACCTACGCTCCGGTCCTCATTCGATGGAAGACCGCGAAGCTGATCAAGGAAACCGGGCGCACCGACCTGCAGAGCGTCTTTGATCAGGAGCGCAAGCCCATGAGTGCGACAGAGACTCTGAAGACCGGTCTGATGCGTCCGCTTCTCCTCCTGGTCAAGTCCCCAATCGTATTACTCCTTTCGACTTATATGGTATGTCACCGCAATCCCTCCCCCACACTAAAACCCCGATCGAAGTCGAACCCTACTGACATATAACCCCCTAGTCCCTGGTCTACGGCCTCCTCTACCTCTTCTTCACCACCATCTCCTCCGTGTTCCAAACCCAATACGGCTTCTCCGTCGGCCTCTCGGGCCTCGCCTACCTCGGCATCGGCCTCGGGTTCCTCGGCGGCCTCGCCTTCATGGCCGCCACGAACGACCGAGTCCTGCTGAAGCTGCGGGCCCGCGCGGGCGGCCACTTCGAGCCCGAGATGCGCCTCCCGCTCATGATCGTCTTCTCCAGCATCCTCCCGATCAGCTTCTTCTGGTACGGCTGGACGGCCGAGAAGCAGGTCCACTGGATCGTGCCCATCATCGGCATGTTCCCCTTCGGCGTCGCCATGATCGGCGTCTACATGCCCATGCAGACCTACGTGATCGACTGCTACCCGACCTATGCGGCCTCCGCGAATGCGACCCTGACGGCGACGCGGTCGCTGGTGGGCGCGGTGCTGCCGCTGGCGGGGCCGGCGATGTTCGAGACGCTGGGGTTGGGGTGGGGGAACTCGTTGCTGGGGTTTATTGCGTTGGCGTTTGTGCCGGTGCCGATTCTGTTTACAAAGTATGGGAAGGTGATTCGGGAGAGGTGGCCGGTTCATTTGGGGGGGAAGAAACAGTGAGATGGATGGCCGATTGGGTTAGATTTCGGAAGATGACCATAGAATGTAGATGATAGACTTTTATTAATGTTCATAAAGTTCGCAAGCGATATTCACTTCACACCGGTTCCTAGAGTTCCTGGTTTCTTTTCCTTTCTTACCTTTTCGTTCATTCGCACCCGTCGTGGTCCTTTTCCCTATTCTATCCAGATGCGGATTGATGCTCTCTGTATAGCCCTACTTAGTACCTAATACCCCGAATCTCCAAGTGAAGTCAACGTTGTCCAGCTTGTATTCGCATTGCCATTTTACGACGGGAGTCTGGAGTAGCGCAGTCTTGCGCATGTACCTACAGTACTGAGTAGCCTTGCAAGAAGATCAATACAGTAGCATCAGCCAGGAATTATAGAAGAGCCCTGTTATATATATATATTTGACAGTATACGTGCCAGAATGACTCTTCCCTCTTCCGTTGTACCAAGCCTGTACTCACAAGCCCTAACCTTGGAATTCGATTTCCATTATCCGTCAATTCCCAACGCACCAGCGTCAATTTCACGGGAATAGTAAATAATCCTAATCTTGCTTAGTCTCTGAGAATACATTCATCCCCAATTATCCAAGTCCTATCCAACCTAACCCATACTCCTTTCAAATAACCAACCACTACGGTACTAAAACCACCTCAGTAAGTATATATAGCCAGGGTCTAGTTACTTAGATCCTTGACTTGTCTGTATAGAGTACTGGAATACAAGGGCTGGATGCTTTGTTACTAAGATACTTAGTACATCTTCCTGGGATGAGCGATCTCAGCCAAGGACTAAGACACATTTCATATATCAAAGATAAAGTACTCACCTGCATGCAATATATATATATATATATATATAGACCCCCAAGCCAGTAATCTCCAAGCGCCGGTGATCCACCCCATCAACCTGGTGATCAGAAGTACCTAGCTAGCTATCAGTCGGCAGGAGGCAAATAACAAGCTCGGCTTGGGCACACCGGTCCTGGAATTAAATACCAGGGGATCCGATCTTAAATCTTCTGTCCTGATTGAGCTTACGGACAAGAGATTAATCCAAATCTCTTGTAATTTTATTATCGTTGAAGTAGAAAAACTAAAACACATTATTTAATGACTAGCATCATTGGTCTAGTGGTAGAATTCGTCGTTGCCATCGACGAGGCCCGTGTTCGATTCACGGATGATGCATTCTTTTTTCTTTTACCGTTTATTTAACGGATTATTTTAGCTCGTAGTTTATTTTTATTTATTTTTTATTTTATTTAGCCTGGCGCATTTATTCAAGTTACATATGCATGGAATCAACAACGTCGGCTTTTAGAATTGAATTATGGCACTGCCCATACCCTACATCGATAGGTACCTTACCTACCAAGTGACAGCAACTTGATGGATAACCAACCATCTTTCCAATCCTATCCAAACCCGAATGTCCAGCATTCATTTATTCCCCAAGTCCAAAACAAAAAACGCAGTCAAGTAAAACTCACGACCCCGTCTATCCCCACCCCCTTCGCCCCCTCCTCCCCAACCCCAAGACCTCCAACGTCTCCGCCCTCCCTCCCCACACCTTCCCTTCATTCATATTACTCTCACCATCATGACTATGTCTGCGCTGCACCGGCGGGATCCAGAAATGCGTCACCACCGCGCCCAGCACCATGCAGGCACTAAACACGATCAGCATCCAGCCGTGCCGGATCGTCTGCTCGTCGCCGGGCCCGGTCCCGAACTTGTAGTAGGCGCTGAAGACCTGGATGAGGATGGAGCCGAGCTTGCCGGCGGCGGCGGAGATGCCGTGGCAGGTTGCGCGGTAGCGGGTGGGGAAGAGCTCGGAGGGGAGGATGTAGGTTGTTGCGTTTGGGCCTATCAGCATTTACTTAGTACATGAATGTATGGTTTTGAAGGAAGGAAAGGGGAGAGGGGAAGAGGGGAGGTACCAAAGTTAAAAAGTATCTGGCCGACGACGTACAGCACGACGGCGACGGGCCCTTCCTTGTGGACGGTGATGAACATGGTGCCCAGGGCGATGAAGTGGGCTGCCAGGGCGAGGAAGCCGTATTTCTGCAGGGCGACGCGGTCGAGCTTGTGGATGACGAGGAGGAGAAGGCAGCCGCCGACGAAGCTGCCCGTGTTGAGGATGATGAGGGCGTGCGTCGAGCTGTCCTGGAACATGGTGTAGATGTCGGTGGCGCCGGTGTCGTCGGTCATCCAGGGCGGGGCGGGCCCGGAGAGATTCAGGCTGTCCCAGGTCTTGGCCAGGAATTGGGGCGACGAGAGGCCGATGCCGTAGAAGCCGAAGTCGAGGAGGAGCCAGGCGAGCGAGGTGGCGGCGAGAGTGCGCCAGTTGCCCTCGGTCCAGAAGTAGCGGGTGATGTCTCGCTGGGTGAGGCGCCAGTGGGAGTTGAGGGTTGGGGGGAAACTGGATTCGGGGCCGGGGGTGGTGGAGGTGGTGGAGTGGAGGGTCATGGAGACGGAGTTGGTGTTGGTGTTGGTTGGGAGGGATGCAGAGGGGAGCAGCATGTCGTTCCAGGGGGCGATGAGGTTGATGCCGTTGTAGTTGCTGTAGTTACAGAAGGGGTCATCGGGGGTTCCTGGCGAGGAGGATGATGGGCCGGCGAAGAGGTCCGTTGCGTCGAATTCAGCCTGGACCGAGTCGTCTTCGATCTCGAGCAAGAAGCGAGGCGTTTCGGGGATGGCGAAGCGGAAGACAGTTGCAATGACGCCTGGGACAACCCCGATGCCTACAACCCAGCGCCACATGATGTCGACGGTGCGGGTGATGTCGTCGTAGCCCTGCTTTCTACTGACGACCACGACGATGAGCGAGACCAGATTGCCCGCAATCTGGCCGAGGGGCTGCATGAAGAAGACGGAGGCGACCATGCGCGCGCGATGGCGGGTTGGAGCGAACCTGACGGTCAGCTTTCTCTATCTACATACACCTGACAGTACTCGGGGAGAGACCTACTCGGAGGTAATGACAGCACTGAGGGGATAATCGGCTCCCACGCCAACGCCCACGAGGATCCTCCACCAGATCAACCAGGCGAAGACGCTCATGCTGCCGTGTTCACCAGTCGACGACATCGCGACGCCCAGCGTCGCGGTGATCAGCAGCGCCAGCTCCACGCCGTACATCTTCTTCCGTCCGTTTCGGTCGCCCAGGTATCCGAACAGCACCATGCCCAGCAAGGTCCCCGCGAGCGTGGCGACATTGATGCAGGTGAGCCGCATCGACGAGGTATCATCGCGCCAGTAGACGTAGGCGATCATGGGCAGGGCGATATTGCTCGCGAACAGCTAGACAGACGCCATCAGCTTTCTCTCCCGGTACTTAGGATATCTAGACGAACGGTGTAGCCATCGAGAAAGAAGCCAACTCCAGCCACCAGGACGACCACCCACTGGAACGACTGCCGGTCAATGGTCTCGTAGATCTGTCGAGCGCGCACATGGCGGTCCTGCAGCACCTGTCAGTCACCTTCTACGTATAGTGTCATCGATGCAGTTTGGTAGTTATCACCTGTTCATGCTCGAAATCCCGCGCCCGGTCGGTTTTATACAATCTGGAGCGCAATCTACTCATCTTGGAGCCTCAGCGGGATGGAAACTCATAACAAGAAGGCTTGAAAAGGCGAAGCCTCGCATCTGACGCATGCCACGACGGCAGGACTGAGCGCCCAGGGGTAGAGAAATTTTCGACAAGACGTCGAAGCTCCGAGCCCAGCCCGCTACGACTAACTAAGCTACTGTACTAGTCTACTCCTCTAGGCATGAGATTGCAGTCTAAGAGCCGAATGTCGGGAATCATGAGATAGCGGTGACCGACTGAGCCACATGCGAGTCATTAGGTAGTCCCGGGACAAGTCCACCGGGTATCTATTAGGTATTAACTACAGCGGAGACATGGAGACATGACGACAGGTGCGGTTTGGTTCGGGATTTTGAGTTCATCAGGCTGGCCCGGTGGCAGCCATCATTGGATCAGGGCCGAAGACTGGGAGTCCACGATGTTGAGGCTAAAGTAGTGCCCGCGGTGGATATCGGCCAGGGCCCAATTCTCCTCCCACGTGCTCCGGTGGTGCCCTGGGAGACGCTGATGCTGAGCAAATGTCTGCGAGGTTGCTCCACTGGCCATATGTGCTGCTGGCTGCATGGGGTCATTCGTTATGATTGAATGCCGAGGCCCCCGTCTCTGGAATATCGAGGATTATGTGCGCGTTCCTCGGGTCGGTTCATAATAATCCAGACCGCTGTTACCGCTGCCCTGGAAAGCTTACTCTGCATAAGATAATCAGGTTTGATGACATTAGATATGATCCTGAAATTAGACATAGTAACTCCGTGGTATCTCAATGCTAAGCTAACCAAACCAAAGCGAAATATGAACGAGAACGACAAAACCACAGCCGTCGACTCATCGATTATTGTCCGCTACAAACTGGCAAAACTCCTTCTGATCTGGACCGTCCACCTATCAGCCTAGTCTCTATCAACGGCAGGGGTCCGTCCCAGTACATACCATTCTCCTCTAAGAACTGAATCTGCAGCGTCTTCATCTGCGCCAACTGGTCAAAGTTCGGCTGGAGCTGGAGCACCACCGGTCGCCGGGCATTCTTGCCTGGTGTGACACTCTCGATACAGCTGACTGGACGATACAAGTCAGCTCGTCTTGTCCTGTCTGTACAGACAAGAAAGGGATCCCGATAACGTACGCGGAATAGAAACATATCGCTTCCGCTCTTTGCGCTGCGAGTTGGCGAAAAAGAGCATGACCAGCTTGCCGCTGTGGGCACGGAGGATGCGCAGATTCTGGCTGATGCACTCCTCCCCACGGCCCTTGGACTTGATCTCGGCAATGCCGGCGATGAAGACGAGTTTCGCGGCGAGGATGAGTTCTTGGAATTGCACACTGTCTAGACTGTGGTTTAGCTGGCCGGCTTTTCGGCAACGGAGGTTCAGGGGGGTTGCTGACCGTTCCAATCTTCGAAGGTGTAGGCTAGTCGGGTCGCGAAGACGGTCATGCCTGTTTGGACGGTCTGTTCGTCGAGAAACGAGACGCGGAGACAGGGTTCGTGTCGGAGTTTGGGGTGTTCGAGATGTGGAACGGGGAGTCTGGTCATGTTGACTGGAAGAGGACTCATCAGCAGACGGTTAGGTGGATGATGGGGGTGTGAAGACACGGCTTACAGCTATGGAGGAAGGCATTCTGCTGACCGACGCCCCCTCCGAGCTCTAAACATCGCAGGGCCCCGGTAAAGTCCTTGCGGATGTCGATGTACGTATATCGTAGTTTGAAGAGCTTGCTATTCCGCACAAACGATCTGGAAGGGATATCAGCTCTGCCGCGTCAGTCCGGGAAGATCTCTCGAGCTTACACGGTCACGGCCGGATGGAGGGACAGTCGGACGACCTCATCGTTCACGGAGCTCTCCGTGTGTCTGGAGGCCGGGGATGAAAAGGCAGAGGGCTCGAGGGAGGGGGAGAACGGAGGGGTCGAGATACGACTGAGAGAGCCGGAGGAGTGGGTAGAAGACGAAAAGGTGCTTTCTCGTCGACTGGCGCGAAGAGGCAAGTCATCCTCCGGCATGGAAGATGGATTCATCATGGCAGGGAAAAATAACGTATAACCTGAGCCAGTCGGGCAGGTGAGCGCCAGTGATCTGCGGATCACGTCAACGGGATCGGCACGAAGCAGCAGGTAGACGAGAGGGCAGAAAGTCAGTCAGAGATCCAAGTAGATTCATTATTCTCCTCAGTCTCGCTCAGGGCAACCGACATGATCAATGGAGCACAAGATATGGACAGGACATGGATCACAGCCGAGGGCCAGCTAGCAGGAGCGGGAGATTATTGAGAGATCAGGGTCCGTTTGACAGGAACTGAGAGTAAATAATCATGACTGAACCGTGCACTGCAAGAACAACAGCCGCAGCGCCGACGATGCCTCTGCAGCAGAGCAGTGGGTTAGCCACAACGTGGGAGAATGGGTGGCTCACTGGCTGCCATCGAAGCCTGGTGGAGCTGGAGCTACTAACGGTATTCCACCTTAGTCTACCAGGTCACTAATGTAGTCTAGGTGGAATATATGATTAGGTCTCGTCACCTCGTGGCCTGCAAGTCCCGAAGACCGGAAAAGCGCCTGCTTGGCAGCTGTCTTTTCCCTCCAGCTAGATACTAAGTTGTGGATCACCTCGTTGCCGACCCTCCCAAAGCTGGACAAGTCACAAGATTAGGTAGTTTCTATATACGCCTCTATACGGACATTCCTATCCAACATGGTATCCCGAGAGTAATCAAAAGCACACAATCCATGCAAAACCAACTCCAAACCGTCGAGACCTATGAACGAGAAACCCAGCGAGCTCTACTGCTGCGATCGGCAGCCGTCACAGAGTGGGGCCAAACAAAGTCGATGGCCGCGTATTATGTCATATATATGCAGGGCGCTGGTGCCAGAGGGCCGGTAAATGGGAAATTTTCCTGAACGCCGTTAAAATAGAGGCCGCACCGCTAACTGAGCTGTCACACGTGGACACGCACAGAGCGCGGCTATGTCCATATGCCAGATGAGATCATCTTCAGCGCGGGGAATCACATTCCGCTCAAATATGGCGGGGTTTGGATGTGAAGGAGGTTCCTAACAGTGGTAGAATGTGTGGCACGACCTGTCTTGCATGTGATGGGCATGCATCTGATCGGTAAATCGTCCTGTCCCCTATTGCTGGGGCTTCTGCGCAATGATGCGGTAGCTGGTCGTCACCAGCCGCATCTTGTCCATCTTCACAAACGCCTGTCCATCGAGACACAGTCGGTTGATCAGGGTCTTGAAATGGCGGGGAAGCACGCGGGCCTTGACCAAGCCGAGAATGATCTGTCGCATCGAGCGGAAGTACAAGTCCACCTTGTCGATCAACGGAGCCTGCAGGCCTCCGACGCTGGCGTTGTCCGAGCGCAACACCGTGAAGCCCGCCTCCGCGAGCGCGTTCTCCAGAATCTCCGGGGTCGGGGTGCCCACGGCGCCAATGAGGGGCTTGACGCGGCGCATGAGTTCGACATGCTCGGCATTCGAGGGATCATAGTCGGGGAGGCTGACCCAGTCGAGGAGGGAAATCCGGGCGCCAGGCTTCAGCACCCGGTGAATCTCCCGGAAGAGGCCCGGCAGGTCTTTGCACAGACTCAGGGCCTGGATCTGGTAGAAAGCGTCGAAGCTCTGATCGGCAAAGGGAAGCGGAAGGCTGTTGAAATCCTGCACGACAAAGGAATTGGCGGAGAAGCCCAGCTGCTGGTTGAAGGACTGCGCCTGGGCGATCTGGTTGGGATCGATGTTGAGCCCCGTGACCTGGGCGCCTGAGAACTGGGTCATGTGCGCGGCCACTCTCCCGCGACCGCATCCCAAGTCCAACACTCGCACTCCTGCCTTCAGCCCGATGTCCCGCGCTATCGACTCCTCGTACAGCAGTTGGTTCTCGCGGACCGTCGCCTTGCTGCTCATGAACGGCGGGATGTACATCTTCTCCACGTCGCCCAGCGCGCACAGGTGATTCAGCACCCCGTAATACGCCTTGAGACAGTCGCCGACTTTCGCCTGGTAATCGTCCCCGAGCGCGTCGACCATCTGTTTCTCGTCTGACCAGTCCAGGTTATAGATCACATACGAGGCCATGAAGTCGTCGACCTGTTTCGGCGTCAGGTGCTGCAGATACCGGAATGACTTCCAGAAGGTCTTCCATCGTTTGGGCGAGGCGGAGTTGCGCAGATCGGGAAGGCCCTGAGGCTGGGGTTGTGACAGGCTGGTGACGGCCAGCTTCTCCTTCTCGTTCCCGACGACATCCACCGAGCTTGCGGAGCTTCGGCCAGACCGCGCCTGAGGTTCCGCCATCGTTTTGCTATGGATCTGCGATACTCTTCAGGCGGGAGCGAGGGGAGCGGTCTCGGAGGGTGCGGAATCGAAACAAGTCACGCCAGCGCCACGAAAGGATGGGAATAATGGGCCGGCACTCCCTAGGTTGGCAGTCATATCAGCTCCAGCCCCGAGCGGAGACGGAGCAAAGTTCAATTTATACGTGTTCAGGCCCCCGTGCGAATTTTTTTCTTTTCTTTCCCCTTTCCTCGTGGAGCAGGACGAGAACGGCCTGGAGACGGCAGGACGGCCCGGGTGCTTCGATTTGCCATATGACCTGCCCTGGGCAGTTTAGCTGTGGTGGCATGAGTGGGTTAATGGTGCCAGACCCAGGATGGTGCCGGAAGTGTCGGAAGCGGTGGGAAAGCAGCGAACCTGATGAGTCGATAGGAAACTTTCCGCGTAGATCGGTACGGGTCAAGAAGTCAAAGATGATTATCTGATGCAATCCAGTCTCTTTGCTGATCGGCTCTCTGCCGCCTCTATATGTCGCGACGTGGTCCTTCGCGGTTCACTCACCACCTACTGCTTCTACACCACCATATCATATTGACACTACTAAAAACCCACAACTATAATGTCAAGCTTTCAATACTAGTCGAACAGTCTGCAAAGTGCACGGTGCAGAATTTGCTGTGTCAGGGTGTCCACTTTCATACCTCCGATGCGCAGACCACAATTTCCAAGAGACCCATCCTGACCTTGGCATCAAATGCTTGATCAGCAGTCTTCATCCTCTTCCCAAGTCGATTGGCCAATTTGGACGGAGTTCTCAACCCTGTCCTATAGGATTGTCTGCGCTGCACAGACTTGGACATACGTACAAGCAAAAGGCGGTCGACGGGGCCTTCCTGGTCTTCAGCAACCTTGCTCGCTTTCAATCCTTTCACGGTAGATCGTTCTGGGCAGTGATGACTCTGACGAGATTATTAATATGCAGACAGGACCCTGAACAGGAAATTCTTCCCGGCTGTTGCCGCCTGGACCCGATTTTCCATTGCAATTGGTCCGCTGAATAATCACTCGACAAACACTGCCGTATATCCGCCCTACCTGGTGGGATGTGGATGTCGATGTGGATGTGGACGCGAGGTCGGAGACGAAAACTCATCGCTTTCACGTTGTTCGGAGCCAGGACCCTTGCCAAATGCCAACCAGCAGTGGGCCACGTTCATCGGCAGCCCTGCCGCGTCATCAGGGTCAGGCCGTGTATTCGTCTACTACTGCTGAGGAACAAGGCACTGTCCCAGTATGACCCCACCCTGACACCCGCGACGGTGATGTCATTCCTGTGCCTGGAAATTCCCTGCCCCGGGTCTACACTCGGTGCCTTTTTGCACACCTCGTTTCCTTCGCTCTTTTTAGAATCCCGCCTCGTTTGTCTTGAGGATGAAGTGCCTTATGCGGAGTTCTCAGGAGTCAGGATCATTATGTATCCACGCCCGTGGGATCTGGAAACCTGACTGGTTCCACTACAAAGTCTGAATATTCAAGGTCGTGGGCTCATGCCGGAAGAGCCCAACAGAGCCCTTACCCACCGTCGTGATAGACGATGTACAGGATACAATAAATGTTCGCCTCTATCAAGTGCCGGTTTCCTGATTTGCCTACATCTAGCTGGAAAACAGGCTTGTTGAAGTATCACGACCACATATGCAGGTCTCTCCTGGGATTGGCCATCCTTCAGGGTTCTAGCTAGTATATCAGCGATGGAAGAGTTCATCCAACCTGGAGTTAGATTTTGCAGCTCATTACCCCAACTTGCAGTATATCAACACGCCTTCCTTGTGCTAAAAGCTTACAGAACCCCCAGAAACCTCAGCAACCTCAACGCCAACCTCCCCAGCGTCCCCAACCGCTCCGCATACGCATCCTCATCGTCTTCACCATCCAACCCATTCACCGTCTCCAGAATCCGATCCACCAACTCCTCCACGACAGCATCCATCTCCTGCTGCCCCGGTTCCAACCCAAACCCACCCAGCACAAAGTCCGCCCCATTCGCCACAATCATCCCCAGGATCTCCTTCAACGGACGCGTGATACTGATTTCAATCCTCTGCAGCGCCTTCTCCCAGTACTCGAGATGTTCTCCTTCATACACGACCGAGACCCCCCGGACGGTGATGATGATCTCCTCGCGCCGCAGGTAGGGGATCTGCGCTTTGATGATCTCCTCGATGTTATCTTCCACGAGGGCAGTGTCAAGGCTTGCGCGGACGCTGAACGTGTTGTTTCCCGGGGTGAGGTTGTCGATGGCGATTGTTGCGGTGCCGATTTGTTTCTCTGCCAGGATGATGGCCATGGTTACGTCGCCCTGGACATTAATTATCTTTAGTTTGGTTTTCTTTTGAGATGCAGGCGAGGAAGGTTGGAGAGAACTTACGAGAGTGACGGTAACCGGGGCGGGGTTGAAGAAGACGATCTCGCTGTGGAGATTATTGCCATCGTCATCACGAGGCACGACGTTGATTTCGTTGATGCGGATGTTTTCCTCTGGAAAGTTGCTGAATCCTGCGTTTGCGACGGCATCAGATTTACCATGGACCAAACTATACCCTCGCAGATGATATAATATACGTAAAAGGGTGAGAGAGAGAGGGAGGAAGAGAACATACCCGGCATCGTAACCTCCTTCACCAAATCCACCGTCATGGTCGACGCCGCAACCCCAACCTTCGTCTCTGCCTGCGCGGCAACACTGAAATCATTCTTATACGCGACATCCTCGACCAGCGCGGCGAACTGGTCGACATCACCGAGGGTAAAGGTCTGGTTGACGAAGGTGATTTTCTCCTGCGACGAGAATTTCAACCGGGGCAGCTGCACTGTCGCAAAAGGGCGGGTCTTGTCTTGACCGGGGGGCTCGGGGCGGAAGAGCTGCGCGTCCATCGGGCCGAGTCGCACGCTCATGGCGTCGGGGACACGGATGTCGGTGAGGAGGGAGAATTGGATGCTGTCGTTTCTGGGGTTTAGGAGGGTGACCTCGACATCGGGGATGGGGATGCGGTCGAGAAGGTAGGTTGCGAATGCGGGCGCTGCGTAGATGATTCTGTTAGGGCGGTTAGTTTGTATACTCATCTATCCAGCAACGCCGGCGGATGGGGGAGTAAACCTACATCAAAGGAAGCCCAATGGCGAAGAGGGCGACGGCCAGAATGCCGTAGTAGAGAAAGTAGCGCGCGATGTGGTTACTTCCCCAGCCCCTGTGTACAGGCCATTAGAACGACAAACAGAACTCTAGAGTCAGGATAGATCCAACTTGAGCTTCCTCGCGGATTCCTCCGCCCTCTCGCCTTTCTCTCCGCGAGCATCGCTTTCCTCTGCGACGTGCTTATGGAATCTATGCCTCGTCCTGTCAGTAAACCCATTCAGCCCGGTCATCATTCCCCAGCCACGCCACATACAGACCGATCTTGAACACGACCCTGACGATCTGAAGGAAGCCCTACATGAATCACGTTAACATACTGGCAAGTGATCCCCAGCGGTGTCAGCCCTACCAGCAAAGAACTCCCAAGCCACGCCAGCGCGACCAGAAACGTGAACGCCGTCCCGGCCTTATACGTCGCACAGCCCAGCTCACTCTCCGGACGCACCTCATAGCAATCCGAGTCGAGAATCTAGATGCATTGGCCTCGCCCGCGGGGGCCCGCTCATCAGCGTCTTAACCTTCAGGTTCCCTTTTCTCCCCACCATAACACCCCCAACCCTTGAAGGAAAAAACCATTGAAGTCATACCTGAATGACAAGCGCAAACACGGCACCCACCAACGCCGCGAGGGCCCAGAACAGATCATACAGGAAGTTCGGGTACGGGGGCACCAGAGCCGCCACGACGCTGAGGACGGCGATTGCGACGACGTAGCCAAGAAGCTGGTCGCCCCAGGCCGTGAGGGTGAGGAACTTGGCGTTCAGGCCGAGGGCGATGAGTGCGGAGACGAGGACCAGGATGCGTGAGAGGTAGGCGAGGACGGTGAGTGGTAGCTTCTTGAGCTTCATTGCGGCGGTGGTTTCTTTCCTTTCGAGCAGGCACCTCGCCTCGCCTTAGGTAGCAACTCGGTCGTTCAAGTAGGACTTGGACTGGACTGGGCTACTCCACATGGACAGGTCATACAGAAATTTGATGCTATTCCTGATGTGCTTGTTATTGTCTGATAGTTTGCGGACGAACGGATGGCGGTTTCCGGTAATGTGGAGTGAAATCTGATCAAGCTTATTTGTACAAGCCAGCGTGGCGTAGTGCCTCTTGTGGAGGATCCGTAGGAGATTCCCGGATCTGCATTATATTTATAGAAGGGCTTCCTGGAGGAAAAGAAAAGACGGAGAGGGAGGACAGGATCTGCGCTTGGGACAGGGTTGCACATTCAGTGGAGTACGCGGCCACCGAGCTTGGGCCTGTTGTAACTCTACCTACCTAGCATGTGCGACTTTCCGAGTCTGGATGATATTTGAATCTGGATGAAACTTAAGGTTAAAGGGTATCTAAAGGTTTCCTCTAGTATATAGAGAATGGAGGGTGAGAGCTATGATCCCCATTCCATTTCTATCCTGACCTGACCGTCTGATCAGAATCTGGACGGCTCTGAGTTCTAGCCTCTGGCTGATAATGTTATTCCGATGCCCTTGGGGTGTGGTTGTTTGCTTGTTGAGAGAAGAGTGTGTAACAGACAAACTGGCCAGTATCAGAATCTGAATCAGCATGCATCTCATCCACAGCACATCATCAACATCAGTGATCACCATAGGCTGTGACCACTTGTTTTGCTTTTCTGGACCTCCACTCAAGTGGATCTGCTCGTCAATCTCGGCGGAAGCCTGTCAATCATCCGCCGCTAGATGCATGGCTTTGCAAGATCCCCGCGGGCCCCGACTCGACCAAGCGGCATGCTCTTTATTAAACCTTTGAAGACAAAGTCTCCTTCGTGACTAGCTCGCATGAGCGAGTTCTCCTCACTAGCCTTTCGCGAATACATGTAGATGTTTTGTAGGTGCTGCAACCGCATCCTGAAGCGCAGCAAGAACCTATCAATCCATAAAAGAGGCGGTTCCTGTCTGGATGAAGACTTTATTGCTCCCTAAAGACTTAATGGTAGGCAGCCCCGTAGTAACAAAAACAAGGCAACCACATTAGCCAGCCATGCCCTTCTGACACCCATAGTAAGCAGTCCCAAACCGAAGCAGCTGCCGAGAGCCAGAAGACAGCCGAAAGGCCCTTTTGATGCAGTGGGTTATGCAGTGGGTTAGATGGCTCATCATTGTAGATAGACGGGACCTCTCAGGGTTGCCCTGAAGATTGGTTATCGCCATCGGGAATCCCACTTGACTAGCATATATTGCAGCATCGTCTTTGTAAACGGGCTCGGGTTCAGGGACAGAATTGAATGGATTTCTGTACGTCGACGCAAAAGAAACCTAGAGTTCGTCGAGACCTCTCTCTGCCTGGTGGATACAGTGGGTTTTCTGCGGAAGTATCCTGTCACCCCCATTTGATCTTCGACTTGTTGTGTAGAAGCGTCCTGACGAGGCAGCTGATATGAAGGAGGACGGAAGGGAATTCCGGCCGTGGTTCGGGGAGCCGGTTGAAACGCTGTGCGAGTCCGGGAGAATGGTGTCTTGGTGGACGAAGCTTAGCTCGTTAAGCACTGCTAAGCGGGGGTCGTGCATTGCATTTGCTTAATGGGTGGCTCAGTCGAGGTTTCTTAGGATAGGCCCTATACTATTACCAGACTGCATCACTGTCCCGAGGGAGACGTGATACTACATTATACGTACATAGGGTTTCTACCATATCCACCTTGCCCTGATATTCGACAGGCGCCCAGGAGAGATATTCTGAATATTCCTTTTGCTTCACTATACTGTGAGGAAGTAATTATATTCAGTGCTGTATGAGCTGTCTTCGTTCAGCAGTTCTCGGAGAGAAGTGATTGTATAACAAAGACCAGTGAAGCCCAAAAGGGAAGTAGAGGAGAAGAGAACAGAAGCACTAGGAAAGACAACATTCACATATCTAATTTATACAGCTGCTTATTGGTGACATCTTGACTATCATTCATACAGTATTCAAGAAGCTCTCAACATCCGAACGAGAGCCCTAGTCCATAGTGATAAAAGCTCCTCCCTCTCTTCGGGATATCAAACTCTTCTTCCTTTCCCACCCACCTCCTCAAGGCCTCCAGTCCATCATCATACCTTCCACCGCAAGATCAAAAACCTCCCCATCTTAAAACAAACCCAACCTAACCCCCACCATGCCTCACCTCCTCGACCTCCCCGACGAGCTCCTCGAACTCATCGGCGACCACGCCGCCAACACCACCGACTACTTCTCCCTCACCCTCACCAACAAACGCCTCCACCGAATCCTCGAACCCCGCCTGATCCCCTTCAACATCATCAAGAGCCCCGGAACCGGTCTGAACTGGGCCGTCCGCCACAACGACCTCCTGCTCGCGCACCAGTTCCTCGCCGCAAAGGAGGACCCCAACGTCCGCCCCCGTCGTCACGATGACCCGCGTCTCCAGACGAGGCAACGCCCGCGTCGTGGTGGATCAGACTGAGGCGCCGCTTTTCATTGCCGTCCATGAGGGGCTGGAGGACATGGCGTTGCTTATGCTGTCGTACGGGGTGGATATGAACACGCGCAATCGGGCGGATACGGCGTCGGTGCTGGTTGTGGCGATCCGGAAGGACCGAGCTATGCTGCGCAGGTTGTTGAGTCGCATGGGCGCCGAGTATTTTATGCGTTGGCCCCAGGTGCTTTTTTCGCGGGGGATGGGTTCTGGTGGGGGGGGTTGTCACTTGGAGTGATTGAGGATTGAACTCGAATTTGGATCAAAATTGGATAAGATTACGGATATGGGAATGGGGTTTTGATACAGATGAGATGGAACTGAATGATAATACGGAAATCAGAATTGCCTGCTGTCCTGTTATGGTCAGCATCTAAGCTCGTCCATCAAGACATCAATCCCCGAGTATCACACCAAGATAATTAAAACCAACCGAATCCAGGATTGTAGAAAGCCGTAGTTTCTTTTCCATCAGGAAAACATTCTGGACGAGCATTATATCCAGATCTAAGTTTATTGACTACCTGATCTGAACCACCATAGTACTTAGGGCTTGATAGGCGCTACCCTAAGTCGGCGTAAGACAAGGCACAAAGAGATCGAACTCTAGCCCAATCGAGGTCCCTAGTTCTTCTTTCCTTTAATGCAAGCTTCCGTACGGACGCCCCAGGATTCAGTAATGCCTGTCTCCTGACACACTATCCGGACCGTCGTCGGCAAGAGATTTCTGCGAAGACCAGCAAGGTATACTATAAAAAGATCGAGATCGCACGAGGGCCTGAGCCTGAGAGCGAATGTGACTGGAACTCGCGAATCAGTTCGGTTGTAGGAACATACCTCAGACAAATGATGACCGTACCCTACGGTCAGGAATAGTGGCAGTGCAAGATGTACCGCTGTATTGCAGGCGGCCTGACTGGGCAGTGCCAACAAGGTTAGTTATGCTTACCTCCAGCTTTCAGCTGCGGATATCCGTGCTTACGCTCTTGAAAAGCCTCACTAGTTTGAATAAGTAATTCCCTGCGCTGGTCTGGGCCGAAGAGGCGCAGGTCACCTAAAATAGGCCGTCCTAGATGATCGACGATCTGCATGGGGCCAGCCAGTCGATCCAGAGAGATCCAATAATCGGCCCGTTCGTGGCGGATGGGGGGCCCTACCAGCAGCAGGATGAGACATCGGATGCTGCTGCATTTCTGCGATCCTCAGATAGTTCTCCAGCGCTTACGGTCTCACCAATGGACCAATGATCAGTAGGGCTGAGGTCAGCCTGCGAGAGACATCTGAGACATGCGAATCCTTTAACATCAACGTACAAGAAACCCGGTAGAATAAGCGGATTAGAAATTACATATAAGGGCTTCAAATTCCCAGGATTCCAGTGCCATCAACAGCTCTCACTCGCGTTCTCAATTCATAAGTAAAAAGAACACTAGCAACTCATCAATATGAAGACCTCAACCATCGCTCTCGCTCTTTCTCTCCTGGGCACCACCATGGCCGCCCCATCCGCCGAGTCCTCCAAGCGACAGGACACCCGCTACCCCTACAGTCTCAACGGCCTCTGGCTGCGACGCCTCACCGAGGCAGATAGATATGCTTTCCTGACCTACGTCGGCCGCTACGACTCGTCGGGCGAGATTCTGTCATCCACGACCTGCCAGACGTCTTGGTACTATCCATCTGTCCATCCACTGTTAGATCGCAAAAACTGACCCGAATACTAGGAACCCGGAAGCCCCCGCCGGACCCGAGAACCCGGTTGCCTGCGCAGACCCGGCCTTCAGCTTCTTTTTCCCGAACGGGATCCAGAACCTCGAGAACTATGAGATCACGGTGAATGGCCCGGACGGCCAGGCGCGGGGGGAGATCGTTGCCGGGCCGAAGTATGCTTGTGGGCCGTATGAGGGGATGATCGAGGGGATTGAGTATGAGTGCCGGATCACCGATGGCGGGGCGTTTTTCTTGCCGTTGGTTTAGACGAAGGTTCTTGATGGAAGAGATGTTCTGGGTAGATTTCGATTTCATTATTCAGTCCTGTTTGTTAATGCTATGTTCTAGTAATGGGGAGGGGGTTGTCATCTTTGCGGAATGTCAAGCGTCTTTGCAATCTATATCCTATTTCCTACTTAGTATACTGACCATGTGGCTCACTCGAAAACGGAAACCCAGTCTACGCCCACGTCTACGCCTGGGTATGATATCACTTCGGACAGCGGTAAAGTGGAAGTCAAGCCGAACTCGCCATAGCCATATTAAAGCCATAACCTTCCGCCGACATTCGCCAACTGCACCAAGCTCAGCGTCTATCCAAACCTAAGCTCTTCTAAACTATATCATCTTCCCAATGACCAAAGAACTCGTCAGTCCACTAACCCAGACTCACCAACTAGCTTCGTATCGAAACTAAAATTCATTCTAGAGCTTCGACATCCGCTTCGACTCCGTCCCCGCGCACGACCAGTTCGGCGACGGGAAGGAGTTTGCGCAGAGGTATCACTCCCTTCTTTTCTGTGTGCTTACCAGAAATATTTAAACGAATATCCCGGTACGGGACATACGAATATAGATGAATGTTGACTAAGACGACCAGAATCCGCGAGATCTACAAAGGCCGCAACCTCGAGATCCCGAATGATTTTGACTCGACGCTGACGACCCCGCCGGTGGTGTTTATGCAGTATGTTTGTATCCTCTACAGAGGCTTTGTTATTTATTTATTAGGTACGTGGTTAAGCTAATGTCAGAGACAGGGTGTTTGCCCCCGATGATGTGAACGTGGAGGAACTGAGGAAGGTGGCTGTGCCGTCCGGGTTGGATATTGAGATTTTGGAGCCTGGGTATTAGATTCTTTTCTCTGTCTTTGTATACATATATAACTTATATAAAACCTATGGGTAAATGCGAGAATGAGTCTATATGAAAGTGGTGAGGTCACCAACTCCGGCCCTCCCGCAGCCCTACCCGCCTCTCCCCCATACCCCCTCCCCTAAGGTTCTTCCAAAGTCCAAGGAAATGGAACTCCTGAACTCTACCTTAATCAAATATCCAAATCCATGCCTCCACACCCCCAAAGACGCAGAAAATCAAACAAAATGGTCAACCTCTCCCGCATCGCCCACGAATCCGACTCCCACCGCCGCCGCCGCGAAGCCCGCGACTCGTCCGTGCAGAGCTCCGAGTATGCGGGCGTCTACGGGACCAAGTACGCGGCCGAGGAGCTGCCGCTGTACGTGATGAACGAACATGGCATGCCCCCGGACGTGGCGCATCAGTTGATTAGGGATGAGCTGAGTCTGGATGGGAATCCGTTGCTGAAGTGCGTTTCTTTCCTTTCCTTTTCTTCATTTCATTTCCGTTGCCCGGACACTGAGTTAAGCGGTGGGATCGGAGTTTGTTTGACTGAGGCTGAGGCTGATGGTCGGGGAGGGTAGTATGGCGAGTTTCGTGACGACTTATATGGTTTGTTTTCTTTATATCTTTTTTTTTGTTTTATTCCTGCGATGGAGATGGGACACCGGACACCGAGCTGAGAGTGGGAATAGGACCAACAAGCGCAAGACCTCATGAGCGCCGCAATGAGCAAGAACTTCATCGACTTTGAACAGTACCCGCAAACCGCCCGGATGCAGACCCGCTGCATCAACATGATTGCCGAGCTCTTCCATGCTCCAACCACCCACCACACCAGCAACAGCAGTAGGGAAGCCGAGTCTCAGCCGTCCAGTTCCGGCGCTGCCTCTGCCACCGGCTCCAGCGAAGGCGCCATGGGCACCTCGACCGTCGGCTCCTCAGAAGCAATCATGCTGGCGCTGCTCGCGATGAAAAAGACGTGGGCGGCCAAGCGCCGCGCCGCGGGCAAGGACACCGCGTCGCCCAACATCATCATGAACAGCGCGGTGCAGGTGTGCTGGGAGAAAGCGGCGCGGTACTTTGACGTCGAGGAGCGGTATGTCTACTGCACGGAGGACCGGTACGTGCTTGACCCGGAGACGGCGGTGGACCTGGTCGACGAGAATACGATCGGCATCTGCGCGATCCTGGGCACGACCTATACGGGCCACTATGAGGATGTGCAGCGGGTGAATGACCTGCTGGTGGAGAGGGGGATCGAGTGTCCGATCCATGTCGACGCGGCGAGTGGCGGGTTTGTTGCGCCGTTTGTGTGTCCGGAGCGAGTGTGGGATTTTCGGCTGGAGCGGGTCGTCTCCATTAATGTTTCGGGGCATAAATATGGGCTTGTATCACCCCCTCCCTCGTTATTATTAGTGTTTAGGGGTTGATAGAGATAGGTCTACCCCGGCGTCGGCTGGGTCTTCTGGCGGTCCCCCGAGTACCTCCCGCACGAACTGATCTTCAACGTCAACTATCTCGGCTCGGAGCAGGCGACCTTCACGCTGAATTTCTCCAAGGGCGCCTCGCACATCATCGGCCAGTACTACCAGCTCATCCGGCTCGGCCGCGACGGCTACCGCGCGATCATGGCCAACCTGATCCGGATCTCGCAGAAGCTGGCGCACGATCTCGCGGAGCAGCTGGGGCTGGTGATCCTCAGCGACAACGGCGGGGACGGGACGAACGGGGTGCCGCTCGTGGCGTTCCGGCTCCCGGACGACGAGGGCCGGCTGTACGATGAGTTTGCGCTGTCGGCGGTGCTGAGGCGGCGCGGCTGGGTGGTGCCGGCCTATACGATGGCGCCGCGGAGTAACGAGATGAAGCTGATGCGGGTGGTCATCCGGGAGGACTTTAGTGCGCATCGCGGGGGGATTCTCGTGGAGGATTTGAGGACCGCGATGGGCTGGTTGGAGGAGATGGATGAGACGACTATCAAGAGGTATACTACGTATGTTCTTCTTCCTTGTTCGCTATGGTTCTTCCTGCCTCGTGGGTGGCTGATGGATCATAGGTATCTTGCGGAGCATGGGACGGCGCTGCCCAATACGCATTCGTTTTATAGTAGTGAGGGTCATTCGCTTCAGGCGAAGACGGGGAAGACGCATGCAGTGTGTTGACGGTAAAAGTAAGGTCCTATGTAGAGAAGTGCTAGGTCTGTGTAGGTTGAAGCTTGGTTAGGGCTTTTTATGTATATCTATCAACTACCCGCAGGGGATGCAAGACAGCCCTAGAAATTGTCAAAGACATCCAACGCGGTAATTACTTGTCATACCAATTGAGTCCTGGAGTCCTGAATTCCTTTTTGGAGTTCACCGAATGAGTAGATTGTATTGTACATAGAACATAGCGAACTAGTCGTCAACTCTACGTGCGGAATCAATGGGTAAAGATCAGCCTATTTCAGCGGGTTTATCCGCAGCAGTCTCCAATCGACCGAGAGAGGCCTGGATGCGGCGTGGCGGTGGGCCGTGAGGGTACGGTACAAAGTACTTTACCCGGTGGCAACCCGTTGATAAGACTGTAGACGTGGCTTGAACGTAGGCCGAGACCCTGACGTCAAACTGACCACGCCGAGAGTCGTTACATTCATTCCCGGAGGCAATGAGGAGGGGGATATCCCGGGATTGTCTAGGGGATGGTAACTGGGAAAGGTGAGGTACAGTAATATGGAGGGTGAATTAGCCCCCTGGAGGTGAGCCTGGTGAGAGGGTCCTTGGAGGACAGCTACATTTGTGATTTATCCTAATTCTCTCGAGGATGTGGTATTGACGGACCTAGGACTAGACTGAGGGGAGTCCCGGAGGTAAGTATCAAGGGTATAGGAATAGAGAGGCCGGAAAGGGAAAGGGAAAGGGAAGGAGGTTGAGGAAATCGATTCCGAGACTCATACCAATTGGAATCCACGGGCTGGGGGATGAAGATCTGGACAAAGAGGGTGGAGATGGCGGGGAGAATAGGATTGATGCAAATAAGGATGAGAACAGGGGAGTCTGCAGGGTGTTATCATCGGCCATATCCGACTGGAACTTCGCAACCCTAGGATTCGGTCGATAGAGTCCCAGGGTACAGATATAGATTGGTCTAGAGCCCGGGAATTGTCTCCGCGACCTCATCTATACTTCTCTTTGCCCTATCCAGGCATCCTTAACCGAACGGCAACCAGTCCTGGGAGTCTAAGTAGGAAGCGAGCTCGCTACCAGATCCACAGCAAGCAAGCTACCTCCCTCCTCTGCAGCTGGTCCCACGGTGATCTTCTTAGGTTCTCAAGGCTCCCGTCATCGGCCCCGAACCCGGCCGAGCAGAAAGTCAATGACACCACCACTACTCGTGCCAGAACCCTGGGAATAGCCCTCGCACATCTCCCCCGACCAGGCCATTCAGCA
Organism: Aspergillus egyptiacus; assembly: GCA_025688805.1. NCBI lineage: Eukaryota > Fungi > Ascomycota > Eurotiomycetes > Eurotiales > Aspergillaceae > Aspergillus > Aspergillus egyptiacus. The sequence goes on from MU628597.1 coordinate 27,697, forward strand.
GCAGCAGCCAACGCTTCTAGGCAGGTCTGGCTTTCCCGCCGCCATGGAATAATCCGTGGCGAGGACTGTCAGGTCAGGCTGGTTCTGGACGGTCATAGGCCGCATCATGGCTGTCACGGACGACGCGCGATGGGGGCGTTTTAGCGGATTGACCGGTGATGGGTCGGGATTTGTTTTCGGTCGGGGGGGATAAACGATACGATTGGAACCTTAAGGGGATATAAGAATGCGGTGGGAGGGACTGACTTTTCTTTTCGGATTGACAGACATCCTTGAATCTCCTCATCCTGGGGGACTCTTGTATGCAACACCTCTATACTACTATTACTCCTCCTACTACTACTATACCACCACCACTACTCTTTTCCTTCGAACCCCCTAAAACCAGGGAAATCTAAACTCAAGGAAACAACAATGGACCTCTTCACCCGCCCCTCAAAACCAAACACCCGCATCCCACCCATCCTGCTCGCCCGCCGCCCATCATCATCCTCCTCCTCCTCCAGCAACAGCTCCTCAAAATCCCCCTCCCAGCCCGCACACCTCGCCAGCCTCTCCAAACGCAAACTCGCTCTCGAGACCGCAACACCAGACCCGGATCTCCGCCGCTGTCTGGGCCACCACCGGCTGCTCCGGCGGTCCATCGTCGAAGCCCAGGCCGCGATGAGGCGGTACATGGATGAGGTGTTGGAGAGTGATAGCGACGATGATGATCTGGACTCGGATTCGGACGACGATGACGAGGATTCAGATGACGAGTTCGGGTTCTTCGATGTGGTTCCGACTGCGAGAGCGAGAGTCAGGAGTCAGCGGAGTTCTCTCCCTGTTCCTGTTCCTGTTCCATCTCGAGGTCGAGATCGGGGACCAGTTGGCCCTCCTCACAAGAAGCCCGGTCTGACTCCGCCCACGACGAGGGAATTGTCGAGGGTGCGGTGTCGCGACAACGAGTGTTTATGCAATGCGAATGCGAATTCTGCCACCGTGAGGGCCAAAATCGCCGGTGTGGTCAAGGGATTCGTTGCGGTGAAGCGGCGATTCTCCAGTCCGAGTCTGGTGTCTGTTTCCCCTGCCACTGCCACTACTCTCAATACAAATATGGAGATGGAGATGGAGATGACCCCCGTCCCAGCTGGTCCTGGGAAAGGCGTTCAGGTAGTGGCGGCCGAAACGAAAGCCCTGGTCCGCATCTCCGAGAAGAATGTCAGCTGCAGCGATCTTCTGGGCGCGGGCATGACTGGGCAAGATGGCAATGGGCTGGAACCACTGCCTGCGTTGGAGAGAACGCAGAGTTATAGCAATTTGCAGGCGCAGTCGCAGTCGCAGTCGCAGGGCCAAAAGTATGCGCAGCGCTTGGGGTGGAGACGGCGGTGCGCGACGCCCTCGGCGGTTGCGACGGTGCCGGTTACGGGGTGATTTTTGCTCCCTCTTTTTTCATATAGATATAGATTAAAGGAGGAGGGGATGTATATTAGATGATGTACGATATTATTGTGTCTATGATTGTTATGTTGCAAGGCAAGCGTGGCGAACATTTCATTTCATTTCATTAGCTGGTCATGTCATTGCATACTCCCAGACAGCTTCCTATCCCAGAAAGTTCGTCCAGTTCATCCAGTGAATACTTTCATCGCACGTAGGGGTAACATAGAAGAAAACAGTAGAAAGACACGAAAAGAAAAAAAAAGGACAAAGAACCACCATACGAAGACAAAGAACCACCATACGAACAGTCAAGACCAAACCTTCATGATGGCAGTCTGCAAATCCCCCGGCGGCACCGCGGCCCTAATCCGCCGACCAAAGTCCGACCCCGTCCGCTGCAGCAACGCCTCCTTGACCTGGGCCAGATAAGGCGGGTTCCAATGCAGCCGCACCACCCAGTAGATCAGCCGCTTCATATCCGGCTTCCCGCCGACCGCGGGCACGATACTCAGCAGATTCTCCACGTCGAACTTGAGTGGGTCCTTTGCCCGCGCCAGGAACGCCAGGAGCGCCTTCTCGAGGTGGCCGCTGAATTCGTCCTTGATCGTCTTCTCCAGGGAGGTGTGGTACTTGGCTTCAAAGGCCTTGGCGATCGCCTGCAGCTTCTGGTCCGACGCCGCGAAGAAGACGGCTGCGACGCCGATCTCGTCCGTGCCGGATTTCGCGCCCATGGCGAGGTGCAGCTCGTGCACGTCCTTGTCGACGGAGGCCGGGTCGAAGTAAGTGCCCGGTTCGGGGCGGGCGGCGTTGAGGAGCATGACGAAGAACTTCTCCGTCTTGCCGGAAAGGTCGCTCTTGATGTCGTCGACGAGGGCCTTGGAGTACTTGTTCACGTAGCCGTATTTGATGGCGCGGAGGTCGGCGTTGGAGCGACCGATCAGCACGTCGTTGATGGCGACCTCGTCGGTGCCGATCCCGGACAGGGCGTCCTTGAGGTGTGCGATGTCCTGGCCGAGCGGTCCGACCGCCAGCGAGACGAGGATCGTCTCGAGGTCGCCGGACAGTTCGCTCATGAGGTCCTTCTCCAGGTTGCGACCGATGTGTTCCATGTATGTGTGGCGGATCAGGGCCATCTGCAGCGGGTCGGGCTTGGCGAGCACGTTGATGATGGCCGCCTCGTCGGTGCCCCAGCCCTTCATGGCTTTGCGCAGGGTGTCGGCTTCTGCTCTGGCGTCGCCGGATGCACGCTGGTCGGGGTCATAGCCGAGGGAGGGCGGGGCGGGCACAGGGGCTGCCGGTGGCGGGTAGCCTCCCGGACCTGGGAAAGCGCCGTAGGGACTGGGCGCCAGACCCGGCTGGGGAGGCGGTCCCGGGGGGTAATGACCTTGCGGTATGGGATATTGGCCGTGTGGAGGCGGAGGAGCATACTGGGCGGGGTGGGGAGCCGGGGGCGTGCCATATTGACGGGGCGGCGGAGGGGTCGAGCCCCAGGGCGCTTGGCCGTAGGGAGGCTGCGGGGACGGCTGTTGCTGTGGATGCGCCGGCGGGTACTGCTGATGATAGGGGGACGGCTGATACGGAGCCTGAGGCTGCTGCTGGCCGGGGTAGTGGGGGGCAGCAAGCTGGGGAGGAGGATATGCTGCGGTGCTGCCTGGTGGAACTGCACTTCCGCTGGAAGGGGGAGCACCGAACTGAGGAGGTTGAGGTGGGTAGGCTGCATAGCCTTGCGGAGGCGGGGGTTGCGAGTACTGGCCGTAGCCGTGGGGTGGGGGATAGGACATGATCTCTTTCTTTTTCTCCTTTCTTTTTTCTGATGATTATCGATGGAGATGGAAAGGAAGAGAGAGACGTGAGGGATGGAAAGAGGAAGAGGAGGGGCAGGAATAAGAAGAAAAGCACCAGAGTTCAGCTTGTGTGGCTGAGTGGCAGTTAGTTCCGTACAACACCAGCGCTAGGAGAAAAGTCCCTCTTGTAAGACACCAACAGGATCTCTCTCTGGGCCTTCCACGGCTCCATCCTGCACGCTAATGTACATCAAGGGAAAGCGTCGCAAATAGTTCCTGAATCCTGAGCCGCAGATCCACTGCCGCTGGTCAGTGTGTCATAAATCTCCGACTGTCGATCGCTGGACCTGAGCCACCCATATGACGGGATAGCGTACATATAAATAGATATAAATAAACTACTGCTTGGAACTTATGGAATGAGCCTCTGCGACTGTATTCGATACCTAGGGTTCTGGGTAATGGAAAGGCCGTGGTGGATAAGAACAACTCCAAGCGTGTCTGTACATCCATTAATATAAGGTACGGTAGGTAGGTATACAAAAGAAACAACAACAGGGTATGGGTATGGGTATGGGTATTAAGGGATCATGCATGACCATTAGCCTCCGACTTCGACTTCTGCGTCTCCTTCCAACGATGGATCACCGCGCTGCGTTCTTCCCTGCTCGCCGCCGCCATCTCCCCCAACCCCTGTGCGATGCGCCCCGACAGAATATCTCGGATTTTGGCCTTTGCTAATGAAGTGCGGATCGACTTGTGCAGTCCGTCCAGCGGATATCCTGCCAGACCCCAGATACCTATCTGCTAGTTAGTTTCCCTGTAGACTGTGCCGTTGCTTGCGTCGAGGGACGGAAAACGTACCGGCGACTGGTTTGAGGACGAACCCCCCGACGCCTTTCCCTACTCCCTTGAGCATGCCCTTGGTTCCGGACTCTTTCTGCCCGTGGATAGGCTGCGTCACTAGCCCTGTGACGCCTTGGTAGAATTCTTCCGTGAATTCCTACAGAGGTTAGCTTCCCGTCAACTTCTTCCAAGGTGTAATGGACGGACGTACCGTCCCCGCAGCGCGCAAGCCTCCACGCATCCCTCTCACCGTCGGGGTCTCCCGCACCATCGGATCATGATAGAGCTTCGGCGCATTGTGGAATCCCTTGGAGAAGCTCAGCGTCAGGTCCGTCGGGAGCAGCAGCGCCCAGTCAAGGATGTGCTGCCCTGTTCTGGTAACATGGTATCTCGCGTCGGTGAGAATGCCCCGGAAATCATGCTGGGATTTGTCGTGTGTCCGTTGCCGACGAAGCGTGTCACTTTGGTTTAATTTCTTCAATTCATTTGCGATGTCATCCTGCGTGGGCGTCTTGGATATCGTCGAACCCGCATCGTCCGCCTCCGGATCCTCCTTCGCCGAGGCGTAGCTCAATTCAGAGGATGCGATGCTGGCCCTACTCTGTAAAGCGTTTCCGGCTGATTCTTCCTCTTCCTCTTCCTCGTCCTCTTCCCGCTCATCGCTTTGGGTCTCGTCGCTCGACGCTATGTCGGATTCTGGACTGCGCTGCGCGTAGTGTTCTTTCTTCCACGCACGGCCAGGAGACGGCCCCCGCTGACCGTGTTGCAGATGGTTGGGCGAGTGACGCCGGTGTTGGTGCTCTCGAAAATCCTCCGCCATATCTGCAGGGATCTCGTGCATGCCGGCGATGAAATCCGTGACGAGGCCGTAGAGGACCTCTGCTCCGGCGGAGAGCGGTCCCCTGGGGTCCCGGCTGGTGTCGTACTCCTTCGAGCGGTATCTATTCCGTTAGCATCAGCCGGTCCGATCCCATTGGAGATAGCTTACAAGATCAGATCACTTGGTTTGAGCAGCCCCGTCTCGACTAAGACGGTGGCCGCAAATGCACTCAGCCTGATGCGCGAGCGTCTCACCAACCACACAGCCGGCCGATCCGGACAGAGGGAGCAGCGCAGGGACTCCACGTCTAGATGGCTGTAGAGACTGCGCACGGCGCTCTGGGCCCCCTGCTCCGCTCGCATGCTTTCCCCGATCTCGCCTGCGTTCTTCCGCGTGTCCTCCTCTAGGGCTTTGTTAATCGCCGCTACGAGTTTCTCCGTCGTCAGCTCCTTGTATGGCATCGGCTCTGGACCGGCCCCGGCACGCGCAACGACAGATCCCCAGAAGGTCTGGTCGCCGAAGAAAGGCACAATGACAGTCGGTTTGCCCAATGCCAGTCCGGCGGCAGTCGTCCCGGCCCCGCCATGGTGAACGACGCAGCTGACGTGCTGGAAGAGCCAGTCATGCGGACACTTGTCTATCATCATGATCTCCGGGGTATCACTTTGCTCGGCGCCGATATTTCCCCAGCCTTTCGAAATCACGGCTCTCTGCCCGGTTTGGCGGACCGCGTCGAAGACGATCTTGGTCAGGCTGGAGGGGTCATCAACGACAATGGACCCGAACCCGACATACACCGGTGGTGGTCCGTCATCGAGGAACCTTTTCAGGTCCTCTGGAGGCTCGTAGTCCTGTGCGCGTGGCAACATGGAAAACCCAGCCACGTCGATGTGGCTATCCCAGTCGAAGGGCTTTTCTAATAACGCGGGAGACCTAGTAACAGAATCAGACCTTGTTCCACTTTCATCAGAAATGTAACGAATACCAGAGATATGTAAACGGGATCTGAAGCCGGTGCGCAATACTTGGAGCCCGGATTGCGTCCAACTGGTCCAGCCCTAGCTCACGCTTGCGAAAGCGATTGATCAGATCCCCCAGTCCCTCCCACATGATGATCTCCACGATAGGATAGGAAGCGAAATTCGCAACGGACGGCTTCGTGTTTTTGGACCGGATATTCGCCAACGGATGGGGCACAGCCTGCGTCGCCGACCACGGCATTCTACCGTTCTACACCGTCAGCTCATCCATAACCATAACCGTAACCATAACCATAACCCTTTCTCAAAAGACAAAACTCACGTAAACATCATGTTCAATGGAACCCCCAACTTCTCGGCACAGCTGATATGCGCAAAACTCGGCGGATTGGCGATAATGACATCGGCGACAAACGGCGTATTGCGATAGTCCGCCTCACCACTCCACGGATCCGGCGCGATATGATGCCCAATGCCCGTCCCGTCCCCCGTCTCATAACAGGAGCGCCAGCAGCCCGAGAAAATCTCCTTCATTTCCCGCCGTCGCTTGCGGATCGTGCCCTGCCGGATCGAGCCCATGTCCGGCATCAGGCCCGGATTCTTCACCATGAACGCCATCAGCTCGGCCGGGTCGCCGCCGACATTGAAGAACTCGAGATCCTCCTTCTCCACCATCTCGCGGAAGGCGAGGTGCGTCGCGAGCCGCACGCGGTGCCCGTCGGATCGGAGCTGCTTGCCGATCGCGAGGAAGGGCTGGACGTCGCCCCGCGACCCGACGACTTGGATGACGATGTTGAGCCGCAGCGGGAACCGGGATCCGTCTTGTTCGCGCGGTCCTTCTTGCGTTGTTGACACGGACGGCGCTGGTGGTGGTTGTCGCTGCTGGGCGGGACGCGGCGGGTATGGGTGGCGTCTTGTGTGGTCGATGATCTGCTGTAGCCAGGCCTTGTGATTGCTGAGTTTGATATCGAGACGTCCATCTTGCAGAACAGGATTGTTAGCTTTCTCATTGATTGAACCAGAGAGAAGGGGGGAGAAGTGACGAACCCATCACCCGCACTCCGGTATGCAGACTCTTGCGCAGCTTCTGGCCGGCGCGACCAGGCGAATCGGTAAGGTCCGGCCAGTCTTTGGAGGAGATGCCCTCGGCATCATGATGCGACATTCTTCTTGCGGTCGGGTATCCTGGTAGAGGAAGTGAAGAGGGGGAAAAAGAGCTGGATCATGGATGGAACCTGGAGCTACCGTAGAGTGTTTGTTCCATGGTGATGATGTCACATCCTGCTGTTCCTAAGGCTGGATCCACCCTTTTCCAGGGAACGTGGGCATAATTACAACATAATTCACCTTGGAACTATAAGATAGGTAAACAGTCAGACTGATCGAGTTGGGTGGCTTTGTGGGACTCGTATTCGCGACATGGTTCTCATTCAGCCGCAGTCCTGCTGCGAGATGCATAACGTTATGGTGGTGGTTATATATCTACGCAGCCACCGGGAATTCGAAAGGCAGATTCTACACTTGAAACTATACTCCTGTCAATTATTCATCGGTCAGAAGCCAGAATGCCATCCGGCTTTGCTACAAATGCCCTGTACTGGTGCGCCGAGGCACCCCTCCAGCCGGACCGTCCCAGCCTCCTGTTCATCCACGCCTCATGGATGTCCTCCAGCATGTGGGAAGAAACCGTGCATTCGCTCTCGCCTCAGCTCCCGGATATCAACCTAGTCCGCGTCGACCTGAACGGCCACGGAAAGACAACCCAAGGTCGGACGGAGTATACCCTCTGGGACCAGGCGCAAGATGTCCTCACCGTCCTGGTACCATCCCCCCCCCCTTAATATATATATATATATATATAATCTGCAGAACTAAGCTAAAACAGACTGAGCTCAACCTCTCCAAGGTCATCGTCGTGGCCATCTCCATGGGCGCGATGGTTGCACTGCGGATGGCCCTCCTCCATCAAGACCAGCTCAGCGGACTGATCCTGCTCTCCGCCAACGCAGACAAAGCGTCGGACCTCCATCGCATCGGGTTCCCTGATGTATGCGATACCTGGACTTCCACGCCCTCGCCAAGCAATGCGATCATGAACAGCGCCATTCTTGCCTGGGGTGGGTCTCCTGATCTCCGTGGACCCCGGGCGCAGCGGATCAGACAGGACTGGGTTGAGCGGCATTCAGGGGCCGAGAATATTCGTCCAACGCTGCGTTCGATGATGGAGCGGGACGGGCTGCTGCATCGGTTGGGAGAGATCTGGGTGCCGGTGTTGTTGGTGCATGGGGAGGATGACCAGACGTATCCGGTGCAAGATGCCCTGGACATCCACAACGCCCTCGTGAATGCGGAGGCCAGGCTGGAGATCATCCCAGGGGAGGGACATTTGCTTGTTTGTCTGAGAGATTCGGCGGACGTGACGGGATTGATTAAGGGGTTTGTCGAGAAGGCGTTCCCTTCGATGTAGAGTTATTACCAAGCAGCATAGTGGCTCAGGAATTTCCACGAATCCGGCGAGACCTGTCGGAGACAAGTTGAAAGTGAGACAGGCGGAGAAATTCATTTATCCATATTGAATGCAATTAACCCTGATCCTGGTTTGCTGCCTGCGGCCTAATATCCAGGCATCCGCATATTACCGACGATGCCGAGATGAAACGCCAACGGCCTGGTCTAGATTAAGTGGTTCGTTCAGGGTCCCCTCAGTGGTCGGATAGAGCCGAATCGACACTAGAAATCAAGCTATGTGGACCATCCTTGACTCGGTGTGTCCTGGTCAAGCCTGTGGGCCGAGTTTTGTATAGATGAAACTGTCCGCTTGGCAGGGCTGCTCATCAAACATCCACTGCTTCAGATAGAGACAGCTGAGCAGGGCATTCTTATAAAACCTCCTATCCTGCATCTCGAGTCGCTGGTCTGGTAACTCCATCACAAACCAGTCTTTCATTTTTTGCTTGTTGTCCATCCTGTCCTGGTGACAGCCCACACTCTTTACCGACACTCCTTGTATAACTTCACTTTCCACCACTGCCCACCATGAAGACCTTCGGACTTCTCGCCCTAGCGGCAACCGCGAAGCTCGTCAGCGCCCACGCCACCGTCATGGCCGTCTGGATCAACGACGAAGACCAGGGCCTGGGCAACACCGCCGACGGCTACATCCGCACGCCTCCCAACAACTCGCCCGTCACCGACGTGACCTCGACCGACCTGACCTGCAACGTCAACGGCGGCACCCCCGCCGCAAAGACCCTCGAAGTCGTCGCCGGAGACAAGATCACCTTTGAGTGGCACCACAATGAACGTTCCGCCTCCGACGACATCATCGACCTGTCCCACCTGGGCCCCGTCCTGGTCTACATGGCGCCCACCGAGAAGGGCTCCGCCGGCGAAGGCTGGGTCAAGATCTACGAGGACGGCTACACCGACGGCACGTGGGCTGTCGAGACCCTCGTCGAGAACCGCGGCAAGCACTCCGTCACCGTCCCCGACGTCCCTGCCGGTGAATACCTCTTCCGTCCGGAGATCATCGCCTTGCACGAGGGGAACCGCGAGGGCGGCGCCCAGCTGTACATGGAGTGCGTGCAGTTCCGCGTCACCTCGGACGGCTCCAACGCTCTGCCTGAGGGTGTCTCAATCCCTGGTGTCTACACTGCCACGGATCCGGGAATCCTCTTCGATATCTACGGCAGCTTCGACAGCTACCCCATCCCGGGCCCGGATGTCTGGGATGGATCTTCTTCCGGTGGCTCCAGCCCTAGCTCGCCTGCTTCTTCTTCGACCTCGAAGCCTGCCGCTACCTCCACTGCTGCTCCTACTTCCGCTGCTCCTACTTCCACCGCTGCTCCTACCACTACCGCCGCCCCGGCTCCCGTTCCCACCAGCACGAAGCCCGTGATCTCGTCTGCTCCTAGCACATTCTCCACCGGCGTGCGCCCTTCTACCTCGAGCTCTGCGCCCACCTCCTGCCCTTCTCAGCCAGCGGACGAAGTCGAGGCTCCTGAGGCCACGGAAACCCCCAGCGGCAGCGGCACCGTCAAGATCTGGCAGCAGTGCGGTGGTATCAACTTCAAGGGTGCTACTCGCTGCGAGAGCGGACTCACCTGCAAGCAGTGGAACCCTTACTACTACCAGTGCATTGAGGCTTAGTTGCCTGGATTGTTGTCCTTGTGTCAATAGCCATCCTGAGTGGTAGTTTTTCGCTTCTTTAATTTCTTGTAACTAGCTAGTCTAGAGTTGAATTTTATTAGAAGTTATTTAAAATGTTTACTTCTCTCTCTCTCTCTCTCTCTCTCTCTCTCTCTCTCTATATTACATGAAGTTGATGAACCATCCACGGATGCCCAGATTATGACATGGAATAGTGATGCTGCTTCTTAACCTTCATCCTTCCATCGTCCCAGGGCCTCAACTTAAGCCTTTCAACCCAGTAATACAAGAATATGCCAGCGAGAGACCCACTCCAGGTCCATGCTTATCTACAGCTATAAATGATAAAAGTATAAGTACTTTGTAGACTACTGCTTTTAGGCTATAAAGTAGCTAGTTAGAAGTAGGCTATGGATCTTTAAGTTTATTATATAAGATTTTTTTTCTACTACTAATTCTCCAGACAGTGAAAAGAATGGTTGTCTCCAGAGACATATCTTGCAAGGTTTAGACACTTGCACGAGCACTGATGTGCATGCATTTAACAGTCGTCAAGAGTCTTATGCAGCAATAAAATAAAGCTAGCTAAGTATCTATGAACCCGGATTGCTCATGCAACACTAGAGTTTTGCTTTGGAAAGAGCTTAGACCAGGTCTCAAGAGATATCTTATTCGATTTGTTGGGTCTCTTGACGGTGCCTAAGGACAACGAAGGTGATGCGGGCATAAAGGGAACAAAGACTCTGGAAGAATTAGGAGGCTTTCTTGCTGCTGCAGCTGCTATAATACTACGGTCTAAATAATATAATAATATATTAGCTAGTACTTGCTATATCTATAAGTAATATATTATAAATTAATAATTACTTAATAGATATTCTAGTAATATAGAGAGACTCCGGGCAGTAATAATTTATTATTATAATAAGATTACTCTAGTACAGAATATAAATAAATAGGCCCTGTCTATGCTAGACGGTCTTTAAAGTTAACCCCTAAACTACCTGGTCAGGGGGTAAGCATTCAATACTGGAAACCCCTGCAGCCCGATGCCGTTCCATCTAGGTGTCGAGATTTTAGGGCAGGTAAAGTCAGGGCGAACTTCAGGCAGAGTCGAGGATAGAGAATGGATTGGAACAGGTAAGAGATAGTTGGTCATGGTAACTGCAGAATGCAAAAAGGGGTCCCAAATTACTGAGAGATCATGATGTGCTGCCCTCTGGGAATGTGTTAACACTCCATGACTGCAGTGTATCTGGGGACGAAACAACGAGAGCCCCGTCACTGGACGCTCTGTTCTTGAGGTGCACCATTAAGCGTTGCGGTATGGGATCAAGCAAGGAATCTGACCTGTCAGTTTCCAGTCTCTGGCTCTGGCAGGGTGCATATAACTTACTTGTCAGATCTGCGAAGAGCCATGCGCGTGGGAGAGCCGCTCGATTCAACTCGAAGTTGTCATGGTCATCCAGATTAATTGTCAGGCCAACCGTTGACTCGCCTCGTGATGAACCTCTTTACGGACGTCCTCCTAAGTAGCTCGCGTGGATCGGATTCGAGAATACCTGAAAGTATGATTAGTACATTCCTCTAAGATTATTTTACCGACGGTATTATGAAGCAGGAGGAAAGATCTGAATCTACAGGCCTGCTATGCATTTTATAACTGCTGTTCTTTCTATGTTAAGAGGTAATATCAAATGTTTAGCTGTAGTTATCTTTAGTAGAGATATATAATGCACTACCCTATTAACAGTATAATAAACTTATCTTTGATTGATTTCTGCTTAGGATAAATAGGAGATTCATCTAATAATAATACATTAGCAGGAGTGATAAACACTAAGAAAAAATAGCAATGTCTTCTCTTGGTATGCCCCCTGCATTGCCTCTGCATTACCTACATGGCACTGGACGTAAATGTAACATGCCTCTTCTGTCCACGGTTACTCTTGACCATCCCATAATAGTTGCTAAAGACCTCTTCAAGTATCCCTGGGCAATTGCTGCCGCTAGCAGAGAAAAGAGAGACGCCACTCAGTCGATAATAAATATCAGAATAAAAACGGTGAGGCGAAGAGGGGTTATTTGGGCATGAATATTGGACGGGAACGGGGGAGAACATGTAGTGACGGGGCAGAATATACGAAGCCATACGGGAAGACAACCTCTTAGAAGAGGACTCGAAAGTCTCCGAGCACGAACAGCGAATGGATTGATAGCGAACCCGCCAGAGCCTAAGCGGAGATGGCAAATATCAACGGGCAATCGGACAAGAGAAGAGACAGCGAATAGGAAGAGAGTAGAAAAGAAGATTGCGAGGAAGCTGAATCTCGCTAACAGCAACATCAAAAAAAGGCTAACAAGGGCAGACCCCGCGCATGGAGGTAAACGATTTCTCTCACTCTGTTCGTTCCAGGGAATGTAGACCTTACTGATATCACGTAAGGCACGCCCTGGTGTATTGTTGACTATAGTATCCGTTCGATAATGTACCTAAGAGGGTGCAATTGATATACGACCTGAATAGCAGACAGAAGTCAATCAGAAGCTCTTTCTACTAGGGGACGGCTCCGGCCAGGCAGGCTGGCAAGAGTAGGTAGGAGCTTGCTCTCTTTCCTGTATTCCTCCCCTACATCTTGCAGTTAGTGCAGAAGCCTGTTAATATAAATCTGCAGAGACTAAAATTTTATATATTAAGCAATACACTCTCTTCTAATTTATCTAGTAAATTATAAATAGTAATCAATATTTTGAAAGCTTTAAGTCTTTAATTTATTCTATTATACTACGGGTCATGTCGCGTTGATTGCCATGCCATGAAGAATGCGGAGCAAAGCAGTAATTACCTTATGCCCGCGACGGCCTGCGGCCAGAAATCTGTTTTAGCAGGCGCTTGGGCGCTTTAGCAGGCGCTCGAGCAGTTGATCAGGCAGTTAATCCAGCAGGCGCTCGAGCAGTTAATCAAGCAGGTGCTCGAGCAGTCGCGCAGCCATATGTGATATATACATGTCCTATCAGAAGACTCACACTAATACCTAGAATTCGATTTTGGCTGAATAGAGTTCAGAAACAACTATATATCCTCGATTAAAGCCCTGATTTCTATTGCGGTTTCCATAGGCTATGACTTACGTTGCCTCGGGTTAATAAGATCCATGTGGATTTTGCTCAAGCACTCTGATCATGGGCTTACTTGATTATTGTTTTACTTTCGCCTGCCCTCTTTCTATTGCTGATAGCCTACGCAACAGGGCCCCCACGGGGATTTCCTCGCAATATCCCGGTAATCCCACTTTGGCTCCACGTGTATGATATTATTGTGCGTGGAGCTTCCCGGGCTGAGTTCTATAATGCTCGCATCCGACAACCGATCCAAAGGCACGGCGCAGTGGTCCTGTGGCACGAAGGCCAGTGGTCCATTCTAGCGACCAGGCCGGACTACGTGGCCCAGGTATTCAAGAACGGGGACCGTGCATTGATAAAGAACGGATTCTATCATCGAGTCCCCTGGGGAAGCGGAGCTCAGTTGTTCGGCGAGAACATCATCGATTCCGATGGGGAGCTACATGCGGAATTCAGCAAGATCCTCAAGCCGGGTATTCTGAGAAAAACTTCAATTGCATTCATCAAGACCGCGTCACGCCAGCTGGCAGGACAACTCGCGCAAGCACAGATGCCGACCCCAGGGGTCGGCGTTGCAATCGGCGCCCCGGTCTGGCATTGGGCCGTGGCAGTGTTCGGGCACTACTTCATGGACACGCAGATTGGGCCGCTGGATTATGGACAAACATCCATTCAGCAGATTATTGGCCACCAGAATAGTGACTGGCTGGGGAGATTGAAGGGCCTCTCCCCAGTTCTGGACCGATTACCCCGGAAATTGCCCATTTACCAACGGGCGTTTACACTCTTTCAGAACTTGGAGGCCACTCTGCTGGACCTCGTGGAGAGCCGAAAAGGTATACCGCCATCACCCGGAAACGCAGACCAAGCCATCTATCTCTTGAACCAGGCCCGAGAACAAGGGCACATGTCCGACTTTCACTACCGCTCGAACATCAAACAGCTCTTTGCCGCCGGGCATGGGAATGTCGAGACGGTCCTGGTTTCCGCCATGTCGGAACTGGCCAAGCATCCACACATCCAGGGTCTTCTTCGGGACGAGTTGACACAGCTTCTCCCGACGGACTACTCGGCTGAAGACCTGGGTCGGCTTCCATTACTGAATGCAGTGATCTACGAGACCCTGCGCCTCTTCCCTCCGCTGGGAACCCTGATCAACCGCCGAACTACGGAGCCCTTTCGGCTCGGATCAGATATCCTGATCCCTGCCGGAGTCCTGGTGGGCTGGCATTCGTACGGCTCTCACACCGATCCCGGGGTTTGGGGCGAGTCCGCGAGCCGATTCGACCCGTTCAGGTGGGGGACGGACTGTGAGACGATCAACCAGAGAGTGCGCGCGAAGCAGGCCCGGGGGATCTACTTCCCCTTCGGAATCTATTCACGGAAATGTCTGGGCAGGGCTTTTGCTCTGACCCAGCTCAGAGTAGCCTTGTGCGAGCTTACCAAAAATCTAGAATGGGGCCTTCCTCAGGGATATAAATTCTCCTATAGCAAGGTCAGATCCCCCCCCCCCCGCGTCCACTCTCCTCCTTCTTTCTTCCGCTCTGGAATCTGCCAGACTTGTTCCAAGCTGATTGATCAGATAACAGGCCGCCGTAATGGCGCCGAATAACTGCACTTTGTTGATTCGCCAACGAAAACCTTCTCCCCCGGGGATTGAAGAGCGGAAGGAAGACGGTACAGGAAACCGGGCGAACAACTTAATGGAGAAGCTGGTAGAATCGGCGGAGATGACGACAAATTGAGTGTGTCCTCAACTTAGTCTGTATTTGATCCCATAACTTTCTCCCGCTAGTCGGAGAGAAGACGTCGCGAAGCAAGAATGATCTGCGTTGTCCTGAAATCCGTCATTATAGAAATACTGATGGAATCCCTTACTGGGTTCCCAAGTTTCCCCCTGTGTCGCTCCCCTTTCCCGGCCCCGCTGGCCCAGTATCAAGGTGCTGATAAGAGACTTGCCGGTGTTTGGCATGAGGTGCCGATCTCAGATGCAAGGGACAGCGAAGAGGATCGACTCGCAGGCCGCTGACAATGACAATGATATGCCCACATTCCAAAGCGAAAGGTTGGCTGAATGTTGCAACGAGGTTGCAGGTAGGGTTGGTACCCACTACTGGGTCACGTGAGAGTACTCTACTTGGAAAATTATCGATCTTATACTAGTTTAATAACTAGTTAGAATTTACTTTATTTATTTATAGCTCATTTTTAACTAATCTACTATTATATCTAATATAACTAAAAAATTAAATAAATATAGGAAATGGGTCTCTTACCTGATCTAAATTCAAAGTTGTATATAACTAGCTACTAAATAGCTACTAACTAGCGACTAACTAGTTATTATCTAGTTATAAATTCTAATAGACAAAATCTTAAAGAGATAAAGAGATTAAATAAACTTCATTAGTGGGTACCAACCCTACCTGCAACCTCGTTGCAAGGGGCCTCCAGCAAGACGAGCGGCCAGATTGCAAGACCCTGTCTTCGCTTCTGCAGTTTTTGTGGAGTCGAGTCCCAATTAAATTATATAGTTATATAGAAGCCGCTTCCTGTTCAGCACGTTTGCTACTCGTACAGCCACCAATGTACAGACACCAATGGATTCCCAGGACCCTGAGAAAACGATCGCCAGCGACGAAGCGCCAAATGTCGATAAAGATAGGGCCACAGATGGACTGGATGGTGTGATCGATCCACAGAACTGGCCGCGAAAGAGAAAGATAACCATGATCAGCTTGGTAACTCTTCTAACGTTCAACGAGTAGGTAAGCTCTCGCTGGTGCAGTGATTCGATTGTCGCCCTACTGACCGATTACCTCCCACTTGGGCCCGAACAGCTCCTTCGCCTCCAGCATTTTCGCCCCGGTGGTGTCTTCTATCATGGATGAGTTCCAGACCTCCAGCAGTGTGGTCTCCTCGCTCCTGATATCGATCCACGTCATTGGGCTGGTCGCAGGCCCTCTGGTGCTGGCCCCCCCGAGCGAAGTTTACGGGCGTTGGCCGATTATCCAACTCTCAAATGCTTTGTTTGTGGTTTCAGCCGTTCTGTCGGCAGCCAGTGTGAATGTCCCGATGATGCTGATCGCTCGAATCCTTCTGGGCTTGGCTGGAAGTGTCCCGATGACCATCAGTGGCAGTGTGATTACGGATCTCATGCCAGTTCAGACCCGAGGAGGAGTTGTATCTTGCTGGTCTGGAGTTCTCGTGCTGGTAGGTTTGATGCTTGCTTGTCGTTTACTGCCTCGTGTCACTGATTCAGCACACTATAGGGAATGGTCACAGGTATTTACTGGGCCTTGAATTGAATGGTAAATGCGGCCATCTCTGATGGATATACAATACCAGGACCGATCATTGGAGGGTATATGGGTATGCTTGTCGGCTGGCGATGGACGTTTTGGCTGGTGACTATCATGGTTTGTTTTTATCCAACCTTCATCCATGCGCCTACTAACAATAACACAGACAGGATGTTTGACAATACCCTGCTTCTTTCTCATGCAAGAAACCTACCTGCCAGTTCTCGTCCGACGTCAGCAGGCCCGAAATTCACCGCGGTGGAGCCAGGTCCTTTTACCGGCTGCCACACGGCCTATTAGACTGGCTATTCAATCACCTGTGATCATGCTGGTTTCCATGTACAACTCTGTTGGATATGTATATCTATACTTCATGATCACCACCTTCCCGCAGCTCTTTTCGCACCGGTACGGGTTTAACCCCGGCGAGGTCGGCCTGGCGTACATCGGGCAGGGTGTCGGCAGTTTGCTCGCACAGCTGTCCGTAGGCTACTTCTCCAACTGGTATATCCGGCACCGCCAGTCTCGCGCAGGTGTTGTTCGACCAGAGGACAGACTCCCCCCTTGTCGGTGGGGTGCATCGTCCTTGGGCTCGGGATGATCTGGTATGGGTGGTCCGCACAGGCCCAGGCTCATTGGATCATGCCCATCGTGGCCTCGGGCGTGGTTGGTATAGGGTGCATGTATCTCCTGGTCCCGGTCGGGCTCTACATCATAGATGCATTCCCTGCCTATGCAGCAAGTGGCTTGGCGGTTAATGTGGTGTTGCGTTCAGTGTTAGGTGCCTTTATCCCGTTGTCCGGCCCGTCCCTCTACGGTCATTGGGGCTACGGCTGGGGGAACAGCGTGTTGGGCTTCATCGCTCTTGCGTTGGCTCCGACGACGGTCTGGATACGCAGACATGGCGAGTGGCTTCGAACTCACGCGAGCTTGCAATTAGATTAGAGGTGCAGCCAAAATTGATCGTCGATTGTTCATTATTTCTCTACAGTGATAAATCGGAACCCTCTAGTTTGATCGACTTTGATCAAGTTCTTGCTCGATGATTTCGACAGGGTGTATATTCTCAGTCAACTTATTTGTCTGAATAAACACATTGTCGCATCATATGCCGAGCGTCGAACAGAATGGAGTTAAGGAAAAGGGGTTTTGGACACAAGAGTAGGCACGGTTCGCTAGGAATCTCGAGAGCCGGACTATATGTAGTACAGCCAAAAATGAGGCCGGTCTATCTATAGTCCGCTTTTTTTGTGTGTGGTCAGGTACTGGGTTATATGGGAAGTCAACATCTTCACCTTCACTGCAATCCCATCATGAACCGAACCTAATTTATTATTCTGCTTCTCCACCTTTATTGGTTGTAAGGCGATCGTAGATCATTGCATCGACCCAGGACCTCGAGATTGGCAAACCAATCAGACCAGCAAATGCCAGCAAACGACCCACTCCAGGTCCATGCTTATGTGCAGCTATAAAAAAACAAAGAAAAGAAAAAAGCAATTCGAATTCCAATATAACCTCACCTCCTCCCGTCATCTTGATTTCTCCTCCTCTTCCTCCTTGTTTCTGCGACAAGGAACAACACAATGGCCCTCTCCCTCCCCCCCTGGCTCCCCCCAGTCCTCTACTGGAATCTTCTCCAGACCATCACCGGCCTAACCGTCTCCTTCACCCCCGCAGCCTCCCCCCTCCGCCCGCTCACCGCAACAACCACCATCATCCTCGCCTCCGCCCTCCACAATGCCATGTCCAGCCATTTCTCTGGGACGCGCGCCTCGGGCCCCGTGGCCGCCATGTGCTGGGTGAACGTGCTGAACGCAATCGACCTGCTGGTCCTGAGCCGCGCCAGCTACGACGCCCAAGCCGCCTACCTAGCCACCAAGGCCGAGAAGAAAGACCAAGACAAACCACAACCACAGCGAACACAAGAGAAGCTCCTCTTCGCCCTCCAAATCCCCTACAACTACCGCCGCATCAACACCCCCTGGCAAATCAGCCGGCTGCCGCATTTCGACCCCGCAAACCTAACATACACCCCCAGTAGAGCCGTCTTCCTCCTCCAGTCAAGCCTGAAACTGGCCATTGCGGTCCTCCTCGTCGCATGCCTGACCATCGACCCGCACGACCCGCATCTCTCGTCCGTCATCGTCAAGCTAAACGATACACCGTCCGTCCTGCTCCTCCCGTTCCGGGATGTCAGCCCAACAGCACTCCTGACCCAGTGTCTGTTTACCCTCTCCTTCGGGATCGTCACCCGCGCCACCATTGTTGCCGGGTATACCTCCGCCGCGGTGGTTGCTGTGCTACTCTTCGGCGCGGATCCGATCGACTGGCCGCCCATCGCGGGGAGTCTGAGCGGGGCTTTCTCGTTGGAGAAGCTTTGGGGGTGAGATCCCCCTCCTAACACCTTCTTCTTCTTCTTTTCGCCATCGCATCGTCGAATTTTCCATACCTTATACTAACACCAAACTACCTTAGGAATTGCTGGCACCAAACCCTCCGCAAGCCCCTCACCAGCAACGCCACCCACCTCGCCCGCCTCCTCGGCATCCCCCCCACCAGCCGCCTCGCGCATTCCCTCCGCGTGGTCGTCGCATTCACCGCCTCAGGCATCGTCCACGCCCTCATGGACATGGCCTTCGGCGTGCCCCTGACCAAAACAGGCGGATTGTGGTTCTTCTGGTTGCAGATTGTTGGCTTCGCCGTTGAGAACGCCGTCGTCGCTGCGGCGAGACGGAGTGGTCTGAGTGCTTTACTGGGCGGAAGCCGGGTGAATAGGATCATTGGGTTTGTGTGGGTACTCGGGTTTCTGGCGTGGAGTGTGCCCGTCTGGATTAATCCGATTTTGCTCAGTTTGTGGAAGGATGGGACGAGGGTGATGTCGCCTTGGTTGGGGGGGAGGCCTGGGTGGGTTGAGTTGTAGATGGGAATGGGGTTTCCTTGGATGGGTAGGGTTGGCGGATGATAGTTACTTGGAGGGGAAAAAATGGTAGAGTAGGTAGGCTGGGCTAAAGTTGTCAGGAGTTGGATTCGGGTAGATTGGTATTGATCCTTAAAGCGTGTACTAGGCGTGTACTTGAGTAATAGAGCTCATGCAGAGGCCACGCACATGAATTCATGCATCCTACCTACTCATCTAATAATTACAATCCGAGAAAGAAACCGACACCCGCTACGGCAAACAGTAAAGAACGGTCACTCCTTGCCGCAGCAGCGAGACCCGTCTCCTCAGGCGATGATCCACTACCAGAGGTAGAGTCCTCGTCGCTGGGGGTGTCGTCGTTGCCGGCAGTCGGAAGCGGACTATTCCCTGTCGTCGTCTCAGCTTCCACATCTGTCGTCGTCGTCCTCGACGGAAAAATAGGCTCGTTTGTAAAATCCGGCGGTAGCACGAGCGAGGATCCCTCCAGGACTACTGTGGCTGTCGTGACCGGGTTCGGGACATCCGTAGCCTGGGGCACAGCGTCATCGCCAGACCCAATCTCAAGAATATGGTCGTCGCCCGGGTTATAGTTTGCCTGGGCCATGGAGATCTCGTTATTGTCGAGATCGAACACCACGTATGCGCTGC
Organism: Aspergillus egyptiacus; assembly: GCA_025688805.1. Taxonomy (NCBI): domain Eukaryota; kingdom Fungi; phylum Ascomycota; class Eurotiomycetes; order Eurotiales; family Aspergillaceae; genus Aspergillus; species Aspergillus egyptiacus. The sequence continues at coordinate 47,694 of MU628597.1, forward strand.
GCAGAAACGAGTCGCCCAGGATAGGGAAGAAGTCGACGCTGGGCGCAAGGCCGAAGATGCAGCTGTCCCCGCCGTCGATGTCGAGGGTGTCACCGTGGTAGTACATTGCGTCTTGGAGGACGAGTTCGCGGAGTGGGACGCGGATGGTGAGGCCCGAGAAACTGAAGGTGATGTTGTAGTCCTCGCGGTCGATAAGGTATGTGTCGCATGGAACAATCCCAATCTGTTCTCCCTGCAGGAAGTGGACGTCCAGGTCGCTGTAGATCTGGGTGACGATGTCGGCGGGGAGGTAGCTGATTGTGGCGCCGGAGTCGAGAAGGACGACAACTGGGAGTTCATGGTGGTCGTAAGTCTTTTCGATCTCGTCGCTTGCGGACTCGACGCCGAGTCCGGTTAGGGTTAACCAGAGGTGGATGTAGTTGCCGTTGATAGGGACGACGGGGAGGGTTTGGAGGTCCCCGGTGTAGTGGGCTTTGTTTATGCCGCCGAAGAGGATATTCCCCTCGTCTTCGCCGAGACGGTTGAGCCACAGGCTGTAGGCATTGGATGAGGTGATGTTATTATAAGCCAGAAGTTCCGGAAGGTTACGATATCGGTATCGACCGGCGACGTTGGTGGAGTAGCCGATGCCTAGTATTCCCTCTATCCACAGCAGTCAGCAAGCTGTAGCCATGAACTGCGATGGATCCACCCACTGTCAATGCTGGAGGCCAACGCAACGCCGAATTGAACCTGAGGCACTTCCGCATCGGCAATCTCCAGCCTGTCCCGCATGTAGTAACCCTCCGCCCACGACCGGTCACCATACTCGATCGAGAACCGATCAGATAGGGGCTCAGCGGAGCTTGAATCGGCCGGATCATAAGTGCCGAGGGTATCACAGCGAGAACCGGATTGGGCGCAGATTGCATTCTGCGCATACACGAGCCATAGATCGGCACTCCCGGTATCGACAGAGACTTCGGCCCGTTGCGGGGGATTTCCGACTGTCAGGTTTGCAGAATACAGCTCTCCGCCCATCTACTAGTGTTAGCGATAAACCAAATACAATAGAGCGGACGAACCGAATAGCCATAGATGTCCACATCAACAGTCTGTCGCTTGAACCGCTTGCGGTCTCTGTCCACCGGATTCTCGAAATGATTCCGCTTCAGGCCCAGCCGCAGAACGTGGGGAGTGTCGCTCTCATGGGCAAATAGCGAGCATAGCCCCGGCACCGTAAGGGCAGTGAGCGAGGAGAGAAAAGCCAGCCTCATATTGTCCTCCCCCGCACGAGATTGGGGTGAAGAAGAGGGAGTAACCCCGAGGCACGGCGGAGCTTTTACGTCTTATGAGCGGGCCGTGCGACATCCTCCTGTCGATCCGGAGGCGTGTGTTACAGACTCGGTGGCCAGAGTCCTTTGTGGCTCGCTGGATTCTCGGCGCTGACGAGACGTTCATGGTGGCGTGGCCGGGCTCCAGCGGCACAAATGGGAGAAGTGAGATAACTCTTCACTTGCTTGATTTTCAGCTCTGCTAAGACCTTGGCTGGAGCCTTTTGTGAGGAGATGTCAAGGGAGTGGATGCGGCGGTGGGTCTCTCATTGGCAGAGGCAAAAGTGATACGAGAGCTGACTGCTGATGCACGGCTGAGTCGGGACTCGTGGACTGCTGCTGGAACCAAATCGATCTCCTTGAAACATTCTGGAAGTCGAAACTTTGTACCTAGTATGATCTCTGATAGGTAAGTGATCAGATCCCGGTTGAAGTTCTGACTTGCAGTTCTGAAAGCCTGGATCATGGAGGAAGAAAGGTACTCGATTCGGGCCGGCAGTTTCAGGGTAAGAGAACCGAGCTCACCTGCTTACACGTGAATACCCCTCATGGGAAAATGAGGCTAATGATGAGGTCGCTCCAAAGCCGCAACTTATTGATAATTACTTAGTACTAGCATGTCAGGCACATGAATCTCGAGTTTGGGCCCGCAGTGTTCAGGAATTGGGTGATTTCAGGTTGCTGAAGATTGTGGACCCTTCCCAGTAGTATGGGCCACTTGGGGAGGTCAGGTACAGTCGGTCTGCGCCGTGGATCTGGGGATATCCACCCCGGTAACAGGTCACAACGCACTTCATCCGGTCCATAATTCCATAGATTGAATTACACAGCGCTATATGACACTGGGGTCTAGAACTACCAAACTCGTAGTGGACACGAGAGAGCTGGTCGTCTTAAGCTGACTGCCCAAAGAGACTCAATCACGCAATAATGCTTGGCACTGAGCGATTTGCAAGTTTGTAAGCCGCTAAGAGACGACCAGAAGCCAGAATGGAGGAAATTCCCCGGGCCGCCCGTACTGCGGATTACTTGTTCCACTAGTCGACTGCGACATAGTAGATATAAGAAGATAAAATTCCCCGACAGTGTAAAGTCTCGAGTCCATCAACGAGCGCCCGTATCGTCTCAAACCGCGCATCATTCGATCGTGACAGCGATGAGAATCGATAAGACGAAAGTCGCCACGGTGATCTATACCTGTCAACACAGCCCTTGGGAGGTCAGAGTTCAATGACTGACCGAAATCACCAAAAGCCCAATGCAATTCATCTCCCAGCCCCCCGCATATACCGTCCCTAGTGCCACCGCATGCTGCTGTCTCCAAAAGCGATGCGCGCCCAAAAGCGCTATGACAATGGCCGCAGCGTGACAGGTCATTGACAGCGGGACTCCGACTTCATGGTATCCGAGGCCACCCGACGAGGCGGGGGACTGCAGGCGGAACAGCTGTGCGATCAAGACCCCTTGCATCGCGAGAATGACCGAGGTGCGTATGTAAGCGAGGAAAGTGCGCTCGAGAGCTAATGATGCGACCGTATCGTTAGCCGTGGTTGTTCTCACGCCTCGTCGTGATCTCAATCCAACCCCCGACCGACGCAGACCCGTTCTCTCAGATAGTCCACTCACCGAAATGATCGCGATTGTTCTTCTGCGGCACCGTCAAGACCACATTCCTCCTCCAGAATCGCTGGATGCGCCCTACGAAACCCTCGCGTGGCGGCCGGTTGCTCTGGCTCACTCGAGAGACCGTCCGGTGCGGCGTGATGCGGGATTCCCCCGAAGATAGCGACCAGGTCGACTCGTCATCTAGCTGGGTTTCGATCTGGTGTAACTCTAGGACGTCCTGATCCCAGTCGTCGCTATTGCAGCGGGAGGACGAGTGGGCGGCGGTGCTGGCGTGCGACGAGGATTCGGGTCTCGGTCGGTCGGTCCCCACGGGGTGTGGTTGCGGAGGGTCTGGGGATTCTTCTACCATAGTTGGGGATTGATTGCCAAGGAGGGAGGTCACATATTAAATAGTGATGGAAGGACACGACAGGAGAACGTGCCTGAATGAGGCATGAAGACGAACGATTGCTTCAAGAATGGTCGGTGTGGGAGGAGAACTTGGAATGGATGCCGGGCGGCTTACCGTTCCGGAGTCAGCAAAAGTCTGGACGGGGAGGGACTTTTCAACTGCCACTGCGGAGTGAGATCATTGCCCCACGTTTCAGGCAACGACTCACGAGACTCTTCTCCAAATCAGAAGACACCGAGTTAAGTCCAGTGGCTCTGTTTATCTCGCACTGTGATCGCTCTAGCTAGATACTCTTGCTTGAACAACACCTGGTTAATTGACTAACCCCAACTACCATCATCGCTTATCCACGATAAACGAAGGAAACCCAGATACAGAGCTGCTCGATCATCCGCTTGGGTCTGATGGCGGCATTGGACGGTTGACCATGTCGATCATCAGCATACACTGGGCTGCAAGCATAAGAGGAGAAACTACATAAGAGTGCTTTCAATTCGCTATCCAGTCCAAAAGCATACGTGCAGACTTGCTCAACCAGGTAACCAAAATATCTATCCATGAAACCAGACACGTATTCTGACAATCCCATAGCCAGAATACCATATAAACCAACGCCCCCGACATGACAGATGGATCAGCTATATCGAGCCGCGTACCACAACTGACGGATGATGGTCATTTGCGCAACAGTCATGGTCTCGGTGAGGTAGATCCTACATGATCCAGGAGGGACAGTATTCGGACCTTAGTGAGCCCACTGGTGAGATGGCGACCAAAATGAGCGGGACATGATCCTGGAGATGCGCCGTACTTACTGGATTCATCATGACGGTACACATCATCTTTGATCTGCTGCATGGGCAAGACTGGACCGACAGCATAGCTCTCGACCGACGTATCTGCAGCATTGTGAGGTGAGGGTCGACAGGCTTGTGGGTTTTCTTCTGACATAAGGCGAGTCATGTAAGTTCATACTCTTCTTTCTACTTGAGTGGACATATTACCATCGATGATATGCTTCCTCGGCCGGAGCTTCCAGCACTTGTACACAGATAGTCCTATAGGTACGGATGCGACTCCCACAGCCACAATGCCAATGACGGCGTCGGTAGAGATCAACATCATGCAAAACCTGTTCTTGTAGACTTAGTTTGAATAGACATAATCATCAGAGTTGTGAATATCAGAACTTTCAATCACTGCTCCAACTGAAAGGCTCTCTACATACTACCTACTATTAATCCATGTCTTTAAAACACCCCGTCAGTTGGCCCCGGCGCTTAATCCCGGCGCCCTAAAGGTCTCCGGACCCAGCCTCCCATTGGCCCGGGGAGGGGGGATTTGGGCCTATCATTACTACTAGGTACAAGGGTCAGCCGTAAGCGATCCATGATGACTTCGAATTATTCAAGCTAATAGGCTGATAAGAGCCAGCTAGGTACTGTATGGTTCACCCACACCGCAATCTGTGCAACCAGGATGCGGAGCTCCCTAAGTACCTATCAGCTCAAGCAAGCTCTAAGATGTCACCCGACTGGACGAACTCCTTAACACTTGAGCTCGCAATCTGCTTCACGTGGGGAAGTGTCATCGTATTGGGAAGCCCACGAGGCTCCCACTGCTAGTTACGGCCGGCTCCATATACACTGATCACCACCTCCGCCACGGAAGGCCGGAACAGCTGAAAGGTTCCGGATACAAGCCAAGGCTCAGAAAAAGCCTCTTAGGCGCCCCGGGAATATTGAACCGAGCAAGACTTTCGGATCTTTCAGATAAGATGTCTAAGGGTTTAGACTTGTGGATATGGTCATTGGTACCTATAAGCAGTAACTTTTTGACCTAACCCTTGTAGATAGATAGGTAAGAGTTGGTATAGTGGTCTTGCGCTATTATCATACTGGTTTTATCTCAAGTTACAGAAGCTGAAAGAAAAGAAAAACGAGAAAGAAAAAGAGAAAAATATCAAACCCACTTTGAACTCGCTATGCCCTTCCAGAAGACTCCCAAGCTGTTCTCCCGAGCCTCTTCCCAATGCAACCCGATATATCCCTATAACCAAACCATGCAGTATACCCGGTAACCCAATAAATCGAGCCCCTCAACAGTACGCCACGCTCCCCCTTATCATAAGCCCTAACCATGCAACATCAATCATGAATACGACAGTCGACGAACGGTCCTCGTTTGCGAGACAGTGGTGGTCTCGTCAGACTGACTCGCGGCACCGAAGCACTCGAACCTTTAGGTTTTGCAAGAAACGGTAAGCATCACGACAGACTCATATGACCGAGAACAAACCGGCACGAACCCGCTTCGCCATGGCCCATGGAAAGCTCCGTCGGGATGCTGAGATGCCTGTTAACCGGTTTGTCAGGCGCATTGTAAAGAGGGAGTAGACGACATTCCGAACAGCCTTCTGGGAGATCATGCTAGTGTAAGTTCCCGACTAACTGAAGCAATATGAATATGACTTGGGCCTCGGGGAACGCTCACCGCCAGCTTCAACACGACATCGCCGTTTCCAAAGCGGCCAGGACTTGGTGATCGAGAGACCGATGGGAATAGATGCCACCAGTAAACCAATGACGCCGATGATTGCTTCGGTGGAGAGAGTCATAGCAGGCAGGCAGCTACACTGAGTGTTTGCTGCGGCTCTGGACGAGCTCAGAGGAAATGGCCATGGGGAAGAGAGGCGGATTTAATTACTCTTGCACTCTGCTGGAGGTTACTTACTTAATAGTCCTTGGGTCACGAGGTGCTGGGTATAATGATGCTGCCAAGCACCAGGCCTCAGTTGATCATCCCAAGTTGAAACGATCGGTTTGCGCTTCATCCCCTCAAGGCTCAAACTGGAAAATCCATAATAGGACCGAGATCAATCGACCCGGTCAAGGCAGTGCTCGTGAGACATTATATTACCGGTGCATTGTCGCTGCTGGTACCAGTACTTGCAGTAGTAAGTAGTAAGTAGTAAGGTAGGCCCTGAGGCTGTGGTAAGGTATTCCCATCCTCCGCTACGACTCGGGAACTCTAATCCATCCATCCAATGGGCAGCTGGCTAACTTGCCCCCTTGAAAACATGGATGTTGTTGTACAACTTGTCACAGGAACGAGTTGAGCCCCCTGAAGTCTGAGACTCGATCCGGGGTGCGGCTCCCGCTACAAGATAAGGTGATCGGCAATCAAGGTTATTTCCTTCCGTCATGATCTACAAGTATTATTTCCATGTTCCTTAGTATTTTACCCTGGAGGCAAGTCAGGATCCAGGGTAAATGGCTGTATTCGGGAGTAGGGACATATCTCAGGCTACCTAGGTATTACTTAGTAGTAAGATACTATACTCTATGTGCTCTTCTCAATCCAGTTGTGCATTTTTTTTTGGTTGATTTTACCACCTTACGGAGTATCCTGGCTCCTGTGGATGGTAAGATAAGGTATGCACTGAGCAGTGAGACTACGTCAGCTTCAAGGTGTCAGTACTGTGAGGCACAGGCTATAGTCTCAGCCTCTTCGCTTCTATGATGTTTCCAGAAATAATATTCATTATTATTGTTCCTGGCAGCGACTACTCAAGGAAGTTAGCGAGATTGCAAGGTAATGGCCATACCTCATTAGCAACGTCCCCACAATCTTGGAATTCTTCCACACATGATCCATATACTAGGGTAATGGGGTAGAGGAACCTACCGCTAATCATTCTCAACCTCGCTTGAATCTAGACTCTCAGCTTTAGCTTTTTGCCGACGCTTTCCGATGCTATCCTCCGGTCAGGTACGACTGGACGTACCGCCGAGATACACCTCAGCGACTGAAAGGTGCCACGTAGACTAGGGTTCTCAACTTCTCAACCGCCCGCGCTGATCCCCGTCATTCCCGTCCCGGAGATCCGTGTCTGGAGGCGAATCCATCTTAACCTGGAACCGAAGTCCAGCTAGTGCCTCTCCAGGACTCCCAGTCTTGAAGCCGACCGGGACAGATCATACAGATGCAGTTCAGGTAACGGGGTAATATCTGTCGGTCTAGATTCAGGGACGAAGTGACGAACACCCTGCACTGTGTGGAGAGGGTTCGATGAAGTGTAGATCAGCTAATCAAACCTGGACATCATTTTCCAGTTATGACGTTACAGGATGGGACCTGATGACTTGAAGCATATCATGAAGGGGAAAGAGGAGAGGTACAAACCAGAAATAAAAATAAATAAAACTATCCATGGATCCACTAAATAACTGCTTTTACTGCTTTTAATTTCTATCTTCTTTGTTTTTCTTACACCGACACTGCAGACACAACGTGGCCCCCGACAGCCAAGACAGACCTCCTCTACTTCTACCCCGTACGTAGTATAGATAGATAGGGATCTGCAGACTGCAGCAAGTTCATGCTCTCCTACAGTCCTTCGCTTAATCGGTCTTACTCTTCATCGGTCTCCCTACACGTGGCGGCCTGTTAGAAAAAAAA
>MU628598.1:7735-55446 GCA_025688805.1 Aspergillus egyptiacus
TGAGGACCTTTTCCTGAGGACCTTTTCCTGAGTACCATCCTGAGGACCTTTTCCTGAGGACCATTCTATGAGGACCATTCTACGAGGACCATTCTATGAGGACCATTCTATGAGGACCATTCTATGAGGACCATTCTATGAGGACCATTCTATGAGGACCATTCTATGAGGACCATTCTATGAGGACCATAAGCAGGCCGAATTAATGATGAAGACTCTCAAGTGTTCTCCAAATTCTGGAGGTGCAACAGTTGAACGGCACAAAGGCGACATACTGGCCTGATCCCTTTATTATTTAAACGGCATTTTGTCTCCAGATATTCTAGCATTCACCATATTATCAAAATCTTCATCCGTTTGTTCTACCACCACCCATCATGTCAGTAAAACCGATGCTCATTCGAGACGAAGCAGCCGCAGAGATGAAGCCGATCGCAACATCTCAGGTCACGGCACCTTACAAATGGGATGTACAAATCGAGCACCGCGGCGGTAGGACCTCTCGAACAATGATTACTGTCACTCGAACTACCAAGGACGAGGACGTCCAAAAGCTCTGGAAAAGCATCAAACACAACCTAGAACGCAAGGAGAAACGCCTGGCTGCTTTACGGCTCTTGGGGGTTCGAGCTTCCGCAGTTCCCCTCTCTGAAGTAGGTATCTCTGATTTCCTCCCGAATGAATATTGAAAGGCTAATTTCTCCCGTTATAGGCGGGTTGTGCAATCTCGAACGACACAGGCAGCGTTGGCGCGGTGGTTGAGAGGTCGAGTAATTGGGAGGATTTCAGACTCTCAACTTTTGCTCCCTTCTTCGACGATTTGGGAGACGGCCATTATATTATTCGCCTGACCCTCTTTGACAGGCGGCCTATTGTCTCGACGATCGGGCGTGCTGCTCTTCTCGTTCTCACCACAGGTCTCCAAATCGCACTGGCTGTTATATGATCAACACTTGAAATGAAAGTAGTCGTTTGCGCGGAGGAGCTGGCCATGCAAGTCATACTCCATAGTCCAGATCTCTTGTAAATAGAACAGCGTATTCACCCCTTAATTCGACGCTCCCAGTTCCATCGGTTCACTCAAGTAAACCAAGAACACCTTCTCCTTATGCTGAATTTTGTCCACAAATAGCCCTTGCTTAACCAATCTCTTCATATTCCGTCTCATATTTCGCCTCCGAGACTCCTGCAATGGCTTCGGAACCCCTACAAGCGTATGTTCTTTCGCCTCAAGCCCGATCTGATAAGGCGTCTTGATATCTCGCACGCGGTACACCCGCTCGTCTCGCCCGGGGTATTCCTCAAGCAAGCACTCCAACAAGTATCTCCCGTCGAGAATATCGCTGGCGAATCCCGACTCTGTTTTAGTATTGGTATATCTCATCTTCCTTTCCACAGTGGCGGAAAGACCGTCCCATTTCCGGATCGGTGTCGGGTTCGGCTTTGGGACGCAGTGGGCGTACGCCCACCCAAGCAAGACAATTACAGGGAAAAGAGCAAGAAGCCGTGGTGCGGAAACAGCGAGGGCGATCAAACCATATTTGAGAATTAGCAGGAGGATAAAGACTAGGGCGACGCGGGGTTTGTGTGCTTGTGGCAACTGAATGAGATTTGTGATTGCCTTCGAGCTTAAAGGCATTGTTGGCTGCATTGTGTTGTTCGCGGGGTATGGTTTCTGGCATACAATAGCGCGGTTTGCTTTCTGTGAGTATTAAGTGCATGGTGCACCGTTGTGGTCTTTTTTTCATACTTCTGAATATAAAGAAGCTGACCGGGGCCGCAGTGTACACATTTTCGTGAAGGGAGAGAATCTTGAAGGAGGCTGAGCGCTGGCTTGAGACTGAAATTTATCACTGCAGCCTGACTGGTCACGGGGTGTCAGCAGGGCACACCCAACACACTGTCAAGAACTGCTCGACTCTTGGCTTGGAAATGGGTCTAGGTTAAGCCACCGAGCACGTCAATCTACTGGGATGTATACTAATGAGATACGTGGCCGGCTGCTTGTTCCCTCCCCATCACTGATCGCTTTTAGCAACAAAGTAGAATCCGGACGTAAGCTGTCGACATGCCCAAACAGAAAGAATGGATCAACAAGCAGGGATCTAGGCCCATTCTCGGCCGACGAACAACGAGAGGGTATGGGCCGTAATAGGGCTGGGATGACGCCTTTCGGGGTCAGTCTGTCAACAATTAAGTCTTAGTAATATCTAGAGATTAGGGCTAAGTATTCTACTAGTATATAGTAATAAAATAATATTAGTTTAATAGTAGAATCCCCTACTCATAGAGATATCTAGTATTATCTAATAAAGAATTACCTGATTAGATTAGTCCCCTGTTGCCAGATTAATCTCCCCTGTTAACAGAGCCCCTCTCATAACATAGGGACGTGGCAGGCCTTGCTTGTGCCCCTACTGACCGTGAGGAATACTTACCTGCTTGGAATTGGAACTAATACGCACACCTCCCTCCCTGGTGATCACTCCACGGTTAGGGGCCATTCTGCTTCATAACCAGCGAGTACCATGTCAATTCAGCAATGAAATGGGCACGGAGAGATCGTCACATAGTATCCTGTTCAATCAAGCCATTATATATGGATGTATGTAAATCTACGGGCGAGACAATGCTGCATGTTTGGAGGAAGCCATCAACATGCTAGCCCAGCGCCAAGTGTTTGGCTGGGCTCCCCCGCCACTAAAAACGCTAGCATCTCGTATTGGTGGGGCTCAGCTCGTCAGTCAAAGAGGCCGAGAATAGGTATACAGGAGACCGGGGATCCATTGGCTCGTGGCAATCGTCAGCAGATGCGGCCACTTTGGATTCATATCTAGAGTACGCAAACCTTGCAGCTCGATTATGGCAACGGCTTACCTGCCCCAAGATGAGGCTTGAAGCTGTCCAAGACCTTGGCGTGCCAATCAGGTTCTAATAAACCCTTGTCCCTTTGTTGGCCATGTTCACGTGATGGGATTGGGCTTAGTGATATTGGAGTGCCCCCCCCCCACACCTTTCTGTTGAGAGCTTACCGGTGTCTGGTGAACTTACACGATGGATAGCTGGCCTCTGCATATCCCGCACTGCGAATATAAGCCAAGTCCCTCTCTTTCCATAGCTAGCACAGTGTATGACATACGTCAACAGCGTCGTAGCTGCATGCAAAACTCAGAGAGCTCGCCGGCTCGCGAGTGGCGCGCCACGCCCGAGCGTCCTGACTCCCCCAACGCGCCTCGGACGAAAAATAAAGCGAATCAGAAAAAGAAATGCCGAAAGGTCGCCCACATTCTCCCTCTTACTTTGGACAAACGTCATGCCCCAGGCCTGGCCGCTAAATCACTTGATCTGCAAACCCGCGAAATATTCCAGGACACGGTCGCCAATATCCTCTTCCCCAGCACTTACGCTGCATACCGGGGCCGCGTAGACCAGGATCTTCCCAGCTTCATACACCATGAGCCGGCCGCTCAGCATCCACTCTTAGGCTGCGCGGTGCAGTGCACTGCGACGTGGTTCTTGGCTAAAATACACTCCGACGCCGACCTGTTAGACCAAAGTCGATATCTGTATAGCGGAGCTCTGCGGTACCTCAGTATGGTACTCTACAATCCTGCTTGGGTGAAGTCCGACATGGTTCTCTGCACTGCGATCGTCCTGATGTTCTACGAGATGATGGATGAGATCACCCCCACGAGCTGGACCACTCATGGCCGGGGTATCAAGGAGATCTTTCGGATACGGGGGGCTCGAATGCATTTGGCCGGGTTCGCCCGCACCCTGCTTGTGATAGCCCGGCCTTTCCTAATCGTGGATGCCTTTGTTCACCAGGAGCCATGTTTCCTTGAAGCGAGTTACTGGAATGCCGTCTGTCGCAAGTCATTTCTCCGAGAGCAGCGGATGGGCAGGGGAGGCAAGCTGTCCAGGTTAATCGAGGAGGCCTATGCAGAGGTCGCGCTGGTGCCAGGATATCGGGCCGAAGCCTGTCGCATACTGGACGGGGGTCGAAAAGACGCATCGACCATCCACGCTCTTCTTTCTCGCATGCAACGCAGTCATGATCAATTGGCTGTAATCGAGCGTCAACTGGGATTTTTGCTTGCCTCTGACGTTGCTGCTGGGAATGCGGAGGTACCCGCGAAGAAGTATTCTGACCCGATACCTGAAGCACTTCTTCCCAGAGTCGGCGGTCTTACATTACAAGGGATCCAGAGCAGTCTTGGCCTATTGAAGCATTTGGAGGTCCAACTGGAGAATCATGGCAAGCCTGTCAACCAGCCTGGTTCTGCAACACAGGCAATCTCTGCGTCGAGCCTTGCATCCTTGCCTCTTGCCGAGATCGGGAACCTGTTCGACTCTGTTTCGCTTGGGATGGGGGCGCTCAGTGTCGGACCAGCCAGATTACCTGGAATGATTCCTGCCTCGCAGTGTTGTGATGCTTCACCATAATTTATACCGGTCACGTGGAGACCCATTCCTAAGCTTATTCAGCATATAGAGTCATGTGACATGTAATACCAATACCTGACCTAATGCTGTATTCAGGTACGAGTTAATTCCCAATGGCTGTACCGGGTGAGATCAGATAAGGAGATTCCGGCTTCCGCGGCCCCACCTTTTGCATCTGATTAATTCTCGTCTGAATCCTCCCAATCTCGGCCTCAATTTCCATTTCTCCTTTCTCAATCCCCCAATCCTGGCATGCGCTTCTTTTTCTCACGGCCTCTTCTCTCCCTTTTTCGCAACCAACTCCGATTCAGACAGTATACCACCTTCAGAATGACGCAAACCGATAGACCGGCCGGGATCACCCTCCCCAACTCGGAGCAATTCTACCTCCAGAACGCCCGCGGCGACGAATACCTCATCCAAGTCTCCTGGCCCCTCCACTTCAAGGACCGTGACCCAGATACCGATCGCAAGAACCTCCCGATTATGTACGACTCTTTAATTCCTGTTTCTGATCGACATGATCGCTAACAGAAAGTAGATACATTGTCGACGGCAACGCCTTCTTCCTCACAGCGACAGAGGCCCTCTGGCGCCGCTCCGCAGAATCCCACTACGCCGGCGGCGGCATCGTCGTCGCGATTGGCTATCCGCTCGCGGGGACAGGCAAAATCTACTCCCGGGTCCGACGGAACTTCGACCTTACCATTCCAACCCCGAACAAGCCCGTCGAGGGATTTGGCGGCGCCGATATCCTACTAGATTTTATCGAGAGCAGTGTGCGTCCGGCGGTGAAGTCAATGTTTCCGAATGTGAATATCTCGCGGGAGGCACTGTACGGACACTCATACGGGGGTCTATTCGCGCTGCATACGCTGTTTACGCGGCCGGGGATGTTCGACGCATATATCGCGAGCAGTCCGTCAATCTGGTGGCATGAGAAATCGATCCTGGAAGAGGCGAAGGGCTTCGTGGAGAGAGTGCAGAGCGGCGCCGTGCAGACGGAGAAACTTCCGACGTTGATGATGTACGTGGGCGGGTTGGAGCAAGATCCCCCGAAGTGGGATGACGAGACGGACGAGAAGTGGGAGCAGAGAAAGCGCACGGCGGCAATAATCAATATGCGGAATAACGTGCTGGGGCTCATGAAGATGCTGGGGGGGTGTACGAGGTTACATGCGATGAGCTTCAGCGAGTATGCCGGGGAGGATCATGGGACTGTCATGGCTTGTACGATGAGTCGGGGACTGACCACTTTCATGGAGGAGTGGCCTGTTCCGAGGAGAGAGGCCAATGGTGTTTGACGATGTAGAAGAGTTTGTTTCTGGGAAAGCCGGGAGATGTCTGAGATATCCCATTGTTGATTTTGTTCATTTACTGTATAGATCATATTAGAAGAGACTTGCCTCTTGATAATGCAGGCTACCTCCCTTACCTATGAATTATAATGATCTCTCTCTACAGGTATAGCTGGTGTCGCATTGAGCTTCTTGGGCAATATATATAATGGGTACTATAGTACTCTTTATAGTACGGACCAGCGGGGATCCTCAGGGGGCAACTCAGTCACTTTTAGAATATCACAGCTACAGAAAAACGACCTAACAGGAGTCCATAGTACCTTTGATCTCTTAAGAACCCACAGAACTAGCCTAAGGTTGCTATACTTTGTTGTCCAGATCATGATAAATTGCTGGTTAATTACCGCTAGTAACAAATCGCCATCTCGGGAAATCTTCAGCTTGCAGCAATGCGGGGTTCACCCGGTAAATGACCTTATTCCATGGCTTAAGTCTCCCAACACCCTTGACGCGGACAGAATAATCCTCCTTCATCTGTCCCCCGCAGCTCCCAGAGTTATTCAATTCCGCTTGAGAAGCACATCAAGATGCCACACCACGAGGGAGCAGGCTCGCCCCTCCTCGGAGAGCGGCGGTCGCCCGAATACGGCGCGGTCGAGCAATCTGCGGTCGCCAAACCACGGACCTCGTTCAAGCGCAATCTCGGAACCGCCGAGGCATTCAGCATCATCATCAGTGTGGTCATCGGCAGTGGAGTTTTTACGTCTCCCGGCTCGATTGACACCAATGTGCCCGCGCCTGGATTTGCCCTGCTCGTGTGGCTTATTGGAGGAATCCTGGCGTGGACCGGTGATGCGACGATGGCGGAGCTTGGCACGGCCATTCCCGGCGAAGGTCAGTACGATCCTTCTTACTACCTTACTACCACAGGCTGATCGGTCAATAGGTGGCGTACAGCCGTACCTGCAGTATATCTTTGGCGATGTCTTTGGGTACCTTGCCGCGTGGACGTGGATCGTTGTCATCATCCCTGCTTCGCTGGGGATCATGAGCATTGTCTTCGTGGAGAGCGTCTACTCGGCTCTAGGCGAGAACAACCGGACGCAGGGCGCTCTGCACAAGCTCCTTTCTGTCCTGGTGCTTATCATCTTTAGTATGGCCAATGGCGTCAGTACAAAAGCGACCACCCGTCTGAACACTTTCTTCGTCACGGCCAAGTTCACCGCGATCGCGGCTACCGTTGTAGCGGGGATTGCTGTCGTTGGGTATCAGCTTGCTGTTCATGATACTGGGAAGTTGTCGCACGACTGGCGGAAGAAGCCGTGGTTCGGTTACACGACGAGGCTCGGTCCTGATGGGACCGAAATCGACTGGAGCAAGTTACACGGCTGGGAGATGCTCGGTTATTTCTCGACCGCTCTCTATGGCGCGCTGTGGGCATACTCGGGATGGGACAAGGTACTCACTCACTTTCTCGAGTGCATAGGTGCGGACAGATACTGACACAGCCAGGCAATCTACTTCACCGCTGAGCTTTCAGCACCGGCCCGTCAACTCCCGCTTGCCATCAACACCGCGATCCCCATCATCATTCTCTGCTTCATTGCAGTGAACACGGCGTACTACGTTCTGTTACCATGGGACGTGGTATCCACGACCGATAGTGTCGCCGTCGTATGTGTTCCTCCTTCTTTTTTGCAAAGTCCAAGCTAACGAAAAAGACCGCATTCAATCACCTCCTCGGCCCTACTGCCGGTCTCGCAGCCGCGTTCCTAATCTGCCTATCCGTCGCCGGCGCGCTGCTCGGGAGCGCATTCGTCGGCAGCCGCATGATCGTCGCCGCATCAAATAAGAACTGGCTTCCCCGGTTCTTCGGGCAGGTCGGCTACATCGGCCTGCGAAGGGGGTCCCGATCAAACACCGACTCGGAGTCCGAGTCCGACGCACCGCTCAATGCCCTCATCTTCTCCACGATCTGCTCGGCCTTGTACATCGTCTTCGGCAACTTCCGCGCCCTCGTCACCTTCAACGGCCTAGCCGAGTACACCTTCTTCTTCCTGACGATGATCGGAGCCATTGTGCTGCGGATTCGGGAACCGAACCTCCACCGCCCGTATAAGCCGATCATCCTCATTCCCGCCGCGTTCGCCCTCGTCAGCGGGTTTGTGGTGGCAAGAGGCGCTGTCTTTGCGCCGTTCCAGGCGGTCATCCTCTTCGCGGTCTGGGGACTGGGATTGGTGTTTTATTGGAACCGCTGGTGGCTGAGACAGGGCGTCTCTTTGCATCATTCGGAATAGGTGGCGTTGCCGCTCACTTTGTTATACACTATATCATGCCTTAACGACTCTCATGATCAGCCTCCGACAAACTGATGGGACGATTCAACAACCGGCGGACTCATTTCGCTGCCGATGCATACTATTCTGTCAGAATCCTTGCGTGTTCGAAATATGTGGCCTTTTTACACCACCATTGTGGAGAGGCATCTTGAGGACGACACACACTGGTATACGCAGATTGCCGGCCTTATATACATAGTCCCCCATGAAATGGTCGTATCCAGTCAAATGATGTGACCAGAGGT
Source organism: Aspergillus egyptiacus (assembly GCA_025688805.1). Taxonomy (NCBI): domain Eukaryota; kingdom Fungi; phylum Ascomycota; class Eurotiomycetes; order Eurotiales; family Aspergillaceae; genus Aspergillus; species Aspergillus egyptiacus. The sequence goes on from MU628598.1 coordinate 16,067, forward strand.
ATCATAAGATCGAATCCCCGAAACCTCGACCACCACTGGATGCCTTTATTCCTGGAATTATGAATATAACTAGACGTGAAAGAGCCACCTGAGAGAAGGCTGTTATGCCCACATCCAATCCCACCTGGAATCCCGGTTCCATGATATCCCGTACAAATAGAGAACGATGAATCCAATCCCATACCAAGAATCACTGGCCCAGAACCTAACAATCTCCATAGACAAGACCCTATTTACCCTGTGATTGAAGAGTCTCCTATTCCCCAAGTCAGCCTCTTGCAACCATACCAAGCATAACCACAGGATCACAAGATAGGAAGAAATCACTCACAACCAACCACTCCATCCCCTCCCCAACACCGTTCCCATCCACCGCACAACAAGGAATCACATCCCACTTCCGCCCCTGCAACCCTTCCACCTTCCTCAACACCTCCCTGATCTCCCCGGCGGACCTCGCCCCATCCAGATCCTGTTTATTCGCAAACACCAGAACCGGCGCCTTCCGACCTTCCTCATTCTCATCACGTCCCGCCGGCCCGGACTTAGTACCAGCACCGGTAAACTCAAGCAAGCTGGCCAACTCCGCCGTCACATCTTCCTCTATTCGAGGGATGTCTGTCGAGTCAACGACGTAGATAATCGCCTCGGCCCTGCGGAAGTAATTGCGCCACGGGGGGCGGAGTTTTTCTCGTCCGCCGAGGTCCTGTTTTGTTGCTGTGTTTAGATTGACGGGGACCAATGGAGGATGTATATACGTACATAAATAACAAATTCTCGGCCCTTGTATGTCACGGACTCGGTATTGAAGCCGGTTGTTGAGATGGTGGTGACGGTATCGTAGCCCTGATGGGTATAAAAATCAAGTAAGTGTCTGTCTGGATTTGTATTCCTGCCTACGGGGATCGGGTTCTGTCACCTGTATGACGGGAATTTAGGTTTGCACTGCATGCAGAGTAGCTAGCTAGCTAGGTAGGTAGGTGTTTTGACTTACCTTGAGCTGTTTATACAGGATGGTGGTTTTTCCAGATGACCACTAGGTAGATATACAAGTTAGTCATTCAGTGAAAGCAACCAGTCCTGGTCTGGAAGCCTGGGGGTGTGTTGGATAAGTAGATGAAAGCTACACACAGGTCCCCACATGACAAGCTGGGTTTCATTCTTTACTCCGGATGAGGACGATGTGGATGATGATGAGTTTCCCATTCTTGTAGTAAGAGAGATATGTGATGAAGCACAAAGGGTTGTAAGTAGTAGAGCAGATGGATAGTTGGTCAGTTAAGGCGGGGAGTTCCAGCTGCGGAATGAGGAGAGGAGAGGCGCAGCAGCCAATCAGACAGGTTTGGGCATTGTTTAAATAAACTCTAGCTGAACTATACAAGAGAATCTTTGTCAACAGTAAACCAAAATATTCCCGCCTGTCCGTGGTTACTGGACAGATTATGATCAGGATAAAAGAAAGCTGTAATGGTGATAATCATGTATGTACATAGCAATAAGCAGTGCTCTGTTAAGGTAATTACTTCTGCTATTAAGGATAGGGAAGACTAGTACTAAAGATGTTGCAAAGCTGCTGGTGTTTGTTAGTACTCTAAAATAATAGAATGTGTAGGAAGGAAAGGGTGCACTCCTCCTGATAGAAACACTGATAATGAAGAGATCTAGGTATTTTGTTCTTTGTAGCAAGTCAGAGCTGTAACATACTCTATCATGTTGCCTCCAATTGGCAGGAGAATCAGACGGATAAAACTGTTTCTAACCAGCGAGCTCTTAACCATGGCTGCAATTACATTGGCAAGGAATCCAGCCTTATATCAGACGGAACAGGATCATGCCTGCTCTTTGAACCTGCAGACTTGTAGACCTGGAAATAATAACTGTCGCAGAACTCAGTAAGTAGTAGTAGTAGTACTGACAAGTAACCTAAGATACTAGTCCATACATCACTTACTAGCGCCCAGTACTGACAAGTAAGAAATACAGTAATTTACACTGATTATAACCCCTCCCCACATCTTCCACAATCCCTGGTTCATGTTTTATGATTTCCTTGGAATAATAGTCGTCCAACTTGGCACCATTCAGTCGGGTACTGGGAGTGGCACCAAACAAAAAATATAAAAATAAAATGAAAGATCAGATAATCTAATCTGATAACCACAACCAGAAAAGAAACCAACTCACCCAAGGTTTGGCGTCTTGACATTCCCATGGTTCCCACTGCGTTGTTTTTCTTGGAGGGTCGGTCACCTTCCTTTGGTCTGCTTCCGAGGTCGGATGTCCCGTATATGATTCAATGAGTGAGTTAGTTTTTTTCTTTCCTTGAATGAGGCAGGTGGAGTGGTACGGTAGGAGGGAGGTCCTGGTGAGTCTTGGTTGAGGGTTTTCCTCAGAAGGTCTGGAGGGCACTTTGAGAGGGATTTAGGGGGGGTTATTTAGAGTGGAATGGGTGTAGGCTGAAGTATAGAGAAGAAGTACTGTCAGCACTAGAGGCCTTGTAGTATCCTGGTGTGCTTTGTATTTGGATCTGTGAGGGTAAGGCTGAGGGCAAGGTAGAGGTTAGAGCTGGAGATTTGAATTTCATTGGGACTTCTGTACCAGTGCGCTGGCTGGTATTTCGTTTTTGTCTAGAGGGAAGGGTTACGGCAGAATTGACAACGGGATGATAGAAAGTAATAGTAATGAAGATAGGTAAGGTACTCGGTCCATAAAGCCGGTATATTTCTCCGGTCTGACTCTCGGGTATATACATTAATACATGTCCAGATGGACTGGATAATATCTTTTAACTCGGAGAAAATATGTGCAGGAACGCAGACATATTCACCAGAAACGTGACACAACAACCTCCAACACAACGCAAAAAATGAGATGGGGGGAATCGTCTACAGAACAACACCCTTGGTCTGGGTCATCTTCTTGACGTTGTAGTTGCGGATCATCGCCACCCAGAGAAAGTTCAGCGCCATCAGACCCGTACCCGCAGCCAACATTCTCGTCTGTCCGTACCCATACGCCTTCTGGATGGCAATGCGCTCCGGCGAGTTGACCGGGTAGCTCAGCTGGGTGGCGAGGTTGGAGTAGATGCTCATGACGTCGGGCAAGGCCGACTCGGGGAGGTAGCGCTGCAGGGCGGGGAGGAAGGTGTTGGTCCAGATGGCGCCGGAGATGGCGTTGCCGACGGCGCCACCGATGCCACCGGAGATGAAAAGCACGGCCAGGGCGGCGGCGACGTGCTGGTGGTCGACGGCGGCCAGGACGGAAAGCTGCATGATCAAGGTGAAGGTGGAGCCGGCGACGGAGATGAAGATCTCGCACATGACGATGTAGCCGATGTACTGGTTTGGCTGGCGGAAGTGGATCATCAAGCCCTGGGCGAAGATGTACAAGGGCACACCGACGAAGAGGAGCCAGCGGAAGTAACCGGTCTTGCGGATGAGCCAGCCGACGATGAACAGGAGGACTCCGGACACGACTTGGAAGGTGCTGCCGACATATCCAGCTTCAGCAACGTCGAGGTTGCAGACGACCTGCAGGAAGGAGGTGAAGTAGCTGTTCCAGCAGTAGTAGGACATCTGGTATGTGGCGTCGAGCAGGCAGGAGCCGATGACGGTGCGGTTGATGAGGAACTGGTGTTTCAGGAAGGGCTGCGGGGCCCAGTAGACCTGGTAGAGGCCGAAGAGGATCATGACCACGAATCCGACGATGATCATGGCAATGATGTAGTCGGTCTTCCAGCCGTTGGGAGCGCTGGCGGCAAGCGTGAATGGGAGGAGGAAGACAGTGAGACCGCCGGCAAGGAGGATGACTCCGGGGACTAGATCTCGGGTTAATGGGGAGATCGACGGAAGTTCTTGAGCGGATCTACTCACTATCAAAAGCAAAAAAGTGATGCTGGAGGCTTTGCATCAAGGTGCGACCGCTCTTCTCATCCGGGGTGATCAGACCCTGTTTCTCGGCCTTCTTCAACCCGACCTTCAAGACAAAATAAACCGGGGATGCCACAAAGGGCAGGATGATGGCAAAGGCACCGAACCCCCATCGCCAGTTGACATTGACGAGGAACTTTTCAGCAGCCTTGGATCCGGCGAACGCGGTGATCATGTAGGGGGAAGAGGTAAAGGCGAAAGCAAGACCACGATTCCTCAGGTCGGTGATGTCGGCCGCCAGCACGCAGAGGATGTAGTTGATCCCGGAAAACCCGACCGAGTAGAACACCTGTACATTTGCTGTTAGTCTTCCGGAGGCCCGGGTAGCGTGGGATTGATTGTCTTACCTCTGCCGCACAGTAAGTCTCGAGGTTCTTGGAGGCAGCCATCATGACCATGCCCAGCGTGGACAACCCGACCATAAACAGCCAGCCTTCAGCACGACCCCAGACGTCGACGAGCTTGGCGACGGGGATATACAGCGCCGATGTAATGGCGCTGGAAACGATGCTGATGACGGTCAAAAGGGAATGGCTATTGAAACTGCTGGTGGCATAGGGCGTCAAGCTGTAGAGAATGGCGGTTCGGAAACCATTTGTGAGAGTGACCAGCCAGAGCCTGCGGCAAAAGTCAGCCGTTGACTACCAATGTTGGAACGAGAAACGAGGGAGAGGGAGAGACATACAGGCATAAAATGGCAAACATGGATGCCCGGGTCCAGACCAAGGTCACGGCCTGAATCTTCTGCACACCACCTTGGACATTGCGACTGGGGACGGCTTCATCGCTGCTGTTGTCGTTGGTGGCAGCTTCATTGTCTTGGGCATTGACCGTCTTCTCATCCGCCGGAGCCTCAACATCCACGGCAGGAGTAGGCTGTTCAGCCTTCTGCGCCTTGCGGTTCAGAAGCAGATTCGACTTGAGGATCGCCATTGCTACTGAAATTCTGGGAAAGGTGCAACAACGAAAGGCAGGTCCGTGGCATGGGAGAAAGGGCGAGGAGGAGAGATTTTAACTGCGATGCTCAGGCTCCGCACGACCCAACAGACTTAACCGGAACCGACATCCCCCGAAGTCGGCTGTTCTGGGTAGCAGAGAAAAACTGGCCATTCAGACGGCGCTGGGCAGTGGGCATGGCAGGTCAGGCCATGAGACGCATCGGAGATCCGCTCGATTGATTGATTAGATCCGAGGTGATTGATAAAAAATCGCCTAACGGAAACGTGGGCGTCCTGTGGCGAGTCTGCGAGACGAAGTTGATTCGCCTATCATGGACGTGCGCCGTGTAGCTTGGTCTTGGAAGTTGGACCGCAATATAGATACCATAATAATGGCAGTGACTCGTGAGCAGGTTCCTCGTAATCCGGCAGGGTCGAGACCCGCACCGAGCAGCCATGAATCCATGATGCAGCCATGTCCTGCAAAGAGGATTTTGACAAGCATGCATCTCGCGAGGGTGCGGTTGCATATGGGTTACGACTACGTTTCAGAGGTGGGTCGTCAGTACTAGCACCTCTGCACCGGAGCCATGTCCCTTGAAAGCAGGTCTCTACTCTCTAGGCGGGATTGTCCCTGGTGGATGTCTTGTCGAAGATCTGTCTCATCGAGTGCAGGACTGCATTTCTACACAAGTCCTGTTTTGACGGGGATTGAGTTCAGCTGCAGAGGTGGGGGAAGGATTTTGAAAACGCACGGTGGGCAAGCAGGAATAACTGGGTACCCAATATACTAGTCTACACCGGATTCAGCAAGCAGCATGCCGGTCAGTTCCCACTCGGAGGAGGCCCTCGTCGAATGAAAAGCCCTAACCGGCTAAGACCAAAGCGGGTGCCAAGCCCCTTATCAGAATCTAATCTGATCCATCAGCTGTGCCCGCCAAGCCTTTTAATTCGCGCACCTCGATCATCGCCAGGAGCCCAAGGGAGTCATGGAAAATTCTCAAACATCCACGGACAGCTTGGCCTCCTGGTTGTGGTGTCGATCGGCCATGTCAGACTGTCAGACCCCGTCCGGCAGCCAGCAATGGCAAGGATAGTCAGGCCCAAAGAGCTTTTCTCTGCAGGCCAACCTTCTCGTGAGGTACCGAAAACACCTGCGAATCAGACTCGCCAATCATAAGTGCGTTCAGCTGCCGCCGGTCCATCGCTGCTCCTCTTTGCACACCCGCCCCCCTGCTACAGTGCTACCCCGACCATCGGCCTCCAAGCATATAAGGGACCCGGTGAGAATTCTAATTTCGCGCCAAAGTCTAAAGGAACAGCCACCGACTTTTCGTCACCATTTAACGCAGTCTGATCACGTTTGATCGAATATCGATCGGGACCTGAGGGAAACCGTCTAGAAAGCAAAAAATCCCGCCAACCTCAACCGGACAGATCCGCGTCATCCCAACTCCACCACCCAACAACAACACACACACACACACACCCCAAAAATGCCACAAGCAACTCTACAATCCGCACGGCTCAAGTTCGTCCCCCTCACAGCGGACCACTACCCGCTCACCAAGGAGCTCGACCAAGACCCCGAGGTCATGCGCTACATCGGCTTCGGCCGCCCCTTCACCGACGAAGAAACCAAGCAAGTCCACGACTGGCTTCTCAGCTGTTCCGCCTCCGTCCCCGGCCTGGGCACCTGGGTCGCCTATGCAGACGACGAGCCCATCGGGTGGTGGATTCTCGCGCCCACCCCGATAGACAAGGACAAGCCGACGGAGAACTTCAGCACCGAGCGCTCCGAGACGGGGTACCGGCTGCTGAAGAAATACTGGGGGAAGGGGTACGCGACCGAGGGGTCAAAGGAGATGCTGCGCCATGCATTCCAGGATCTGGGGCTGAAGGAGGTCTTTGGCGAGACGATGACGGTTAACCGGGCGTCGACCAAGGTCATGGCCAAGTGTGGGATGAGGCACGTTGATACCTGGTTCAACACGTATCCGACCCCGCCGCCGGGCATTGAGGAGGGGGAGGTCCGCTATAGCATCACCAAGCAGGAGTGGGAGGCGCAGACAGCGGCGGGGAAATAACTACTACTACCTAACTAGAAAGCCAAGCATGTCAAAGTTTGAGTAAACCTTATCTGATTCTGGAAGCGAGACTGCCAAATAACAATATCCGCTGTCTGTCCTGTCGAGTTGCCCACTCGCTTCTGCAGACAGGACCGCTAGGCGCTATCTATAGTATATCTCCCGAGCCATCCGCCCGTTACTATTCACTAGACGAGACTACGTCACGCAACAACGCCCGATCCTTGACCGCTGCACGGGCTACCTAGCTTCAATAAATCGAACTGGAGAAATGGGCAACCCAAACGTCCTGGCATCTTCTAGCGTTCCAAGTATCCACCATCTCCTAGACTAGTCACTATATGGGGGTTTGACCGTTAGGACGTCTAATTCCGATTTCGCAAAGAACATTATACCTCGGCGTCCCCCTCCTCCACCCGTGTAAACCGGACATGAACTCTAAATCTACATTTCGAACGGGGGTAAAGCATTAGGTTGGAACTCGGTGACTTCTGGCGTCTGAATGGAGTGTTGACGTGGAATATCGGGATGGATTCATCATCGACAGGAGATGGGGACTTGAGAAGAGTTTTTTCATCGCGTGGTGGGGGAGTCGGAAAAGAGAGTGGGGTATTTATCTGATTAGATTGATACGGGTTTGTCGGGAGCCAATCAGATTTTGGGGTGGCTTTTCGGGTAAGATGGTATTACTGTATCTTACTAGTGGTATTGTATGTGTATTACGGGTGTCCGACACTTACCCTCCTCTACCCCTAGTATAGTAGTTAGTACTACTTACTACTGTCAATATCACCAGCTTACAGCAAAGTATGTGATAATCTGCGCTTGCAAGTGCCAAAGTCAATGGATTGACTTATCCAGCTGGGTATTATTGAGGGCATCCGACAGCAAATATAGTAACATATAATGCAGCATGAAGCAAAGTACCCACTGCAACAGAAATATATACATCCTTGCATGTCACTACCACACCCCTCGTGATGCAAAAAGTAGATACCCACCAGAATCGGGCCCATGCAAGTTGGCAACTCTATTCTCCACGTGGCGACGATGGACCCAGAGACACTTCTGCACGGGAAATGACATGACGTGGAATTTACCTACTCCTGGTATAATTTGTGCCACTTGATCCGGCATGACTTGGACATGCCGCTGCTCCGAGACGGCCATGCCTCCAAAGATGATCTCAGGTACAGAGTAAGGTACTCTAGTAAGGTTAACACTCACATGTCTACCATGTTGGTATTCAATAATTACTACCTGCTAGAGACATAGACATGGTATGCAGACCGTTTACATCACAGTACGCTCTCAACAGTTGGTAGACAGCTGCTAGGCTCCAGTTCTCCTAGCCCACATGGAGGTGCATGACGTTGCAAGGATGCGAAAAGCTTGGGTCCAAATTATCCGATGCTAAATGTGTCCTAGTTAAGGCTAGGTACCGGTAGTAAACTGCCCCAGTCAGATCCAATGGCATCTGCTCAGGCCATGATTTTCCAATCGACCCGTAAACGCACTCAACCTGCGCGTTATACACCGGGATCCCTTTTGGAAGCATCTGCTCGATGTAATCCGTAAGCCAGTATCTACGACCAACGCCCCTAGAATCGAACTCGTACTTGTGTCGGCCAGGACACCCAAAATACACTTGACAGTTAGGCTTCTGTGACGCGATACATGCAAACAAATTCCGCCTCTACATCCGCTGAAGGCGTTGCCTCGAGATCAGAGAGAATCATGTATACCTCTGAGCCAGGAAGTATTTTTGTTGAGAACGGAGTAACTAGACTGGCAGTACAGCTGCATATATCTTGTGAGTGAGGTGGACAGGTAGAAACTGTAGTGGTTTGTACGGGATTCTCCAGCCGCTTCTTGTGGTGCTGGCCGTGAGGATATGTGTGGGACAAGAGGAGGGAATTTCTCTTTAGGGCTGGAGTGGATGAGGTCGAAGACGGGGGTGGCATGGTTGGATTATTCGCAATCGGGGCTTTGAGTGGTATGCTGGGGTGGCAGAGGATGGAGGGGTAGGTTAGTCGGAAGGAAGCCTACTAAAAGAAAAGAATATCTTCCTGCCAATATGAAAGGCCTCTCTGCTGAGCCATATAGTTGGATGTCGAGAGCAGGCCGACAATAATTGGCGGTGCTAGAAGTAGTTGTGCGGTGTATATTAAGAGTTACTGTAGACTTTTTGAAATACCTTGGTAGAGCATCTACTTATAGATAGAGTAATATAATCACTAGACTGGGCTTTATTAGCATAACGGAGTCTCGCCGCTTTTACGTGCCTGCCCCTGCCGCCCCAACGCTGCCGCTGCCAGAGAACAGGTGAAGTCAGCGTGTTTATAGCCGACCTCAGCACGCTATTGACTTCACCTGTATTCACTAAGAAACAGGGCTTTTCAATACTAGGCGGATGTCAAATCCCTTGGCAGAGACATTTGCTGTGCTAGGCGTAGATAGGTAGAGCCCGCCGGCTGTGACCTACCCGGGCCCATGTGACTGAACTGTGATCTGAGTTGACATTCATTGCTGGTCAGAAACAAGGGCATCCTGATTAACTACCTGGGTGCCCTTGCATCATGGCTCATACTAAGCAAACAGCAAGGCGCAGTATACTACCTTTAATAACATGGACGCGGTTTCACCTCCCACAGGGGCAGGAGTGGCTGATATGGTCCGTGGACCATGTTGATGTCCATATTGGCCCACTTGTGGATGTGTATGGTTGGTGCAGGGTATTACTGGGAAGAATGGTTGAAAACCCTGAGCAGGCTGCCTATATTATTGGTAAGTGTTGTCTATATTAAAAATAAATTACATATTCTATATATCCTAACTATCCTTGGTTGTTGAAACTATGCAGAATGGGTTACACTAGATAACTTGAAGAACTTTCAGTCCTCTCCTGCCTGCATAGAGTTTCTGTGGAACCTCCCTGAACACAGTAACTTACAAGTCTCTATCAAGTCCGGCGCAGCTCTGAGGCACCTGGCTGTGGATAATGCCTCCTTGTTGTCGCTGCTGGCGCTGTCATGTTTCCTTACTTTTGAACGCGTTACTAAGCCTCCAACATTGCAGGTGAAGGGCCGCGTGACTGTCACCACCTTCATGGTACCGCGCAAAGTCGACAATATGCATCAGATGTTTTATAATAACTTCGAAAGCATGTTTAACAACTTTGCCCCCCACAGCTCTAGATTCATCACAAGGCATCAGTATTCCTGGGCTAGGATCTCATCAGTTTGGTTCCGGGTGCTTGCGGAAGACCACTGGGTGGAAGAGAAATTTGGGAAGCTGGAGCTGACCCAGGAAGATGACCAGGGTCAGACAAGCTTCTGCCACTTTTTTGTCTGGCCACTTAGGCTTGGTGCTACTCAAGAGAATGAAGAGGCATCAGCAACAGACCCGCAGGCAAGGGAGTCATGGAATCAACATATAGTGCTGGCGATGCCTCCGGCGACGGCCTGGGAACAGGAGCGTTGGGATATTCAGGAAGTGCCACGTTCTCACCACTCCGAGGATAAATATGATCTAGAGTTGACTCCAGAGCAGCTTGAGGAGGAAAAAGAGCGAAGAAGACTCCAGGCCGAAGATTGTCAACTCCATCCCTCCGAATTTGGTAAATGGTTGTAATGAAGCTATGGCTCACCCCTGGAAGTCGACGATAGTTTAAGCAAGTTCTGTTTTAGGTGTGATAAGCTTGAACACTGGGAGTTCATACAGACTTTTGAGGATTTACTTTGTTTCTACTACTGAGGAAATATGGAAGGTTTCAATATGATTCTCAGGAAAGGAGCGCCTGCAGTTGCTTCTAGTATGGCAATGAAATGATTCTGAATTGATTATCTTATCTATCCCTGCCTCACCACTTTCTTGGAGGGCTGTGTGTAAGCGGCTGTATACATCTTCGCCGGGATAACCTATGAAACAGGAAAAGCTTATTAATCTAGAAAGCAGGGTAGTATGATAAAAATTAGAGGGACAAGACTTCATCAACGCTGGTATCCTGTTTCTTGCGTAAACGCCCGCACACGATGACATCCAGGTTGTCGTCCGACGGAGCAGTACATTGTAGTGCCGACCTCAATTGGTATCATGTTAGCCACTACATTGCTTTTCCATAAACGAAGAGAGACCCATTTAGCATATTAGAACTCCCTTTCCTTGTAGTTTTATTTTCTTGGTAAAGGCGGGGAGCTTGACAAGCCCCGCAAATCCCAGGGAAGATCGGCAACCCAAATGCAAGCAATTATTCCATAAAAAGGGATACAGAAATCAACTCGACATTCCTATTTTCGGGAAATATACAAGCTCGACCTACAGGAGGCCGTCATCCTGGCTCGAGCACAACGGTTTCTAGAGACAGCCCTAGCCAAGGAACTACTGGTTTGGCCGTGAGCAGCGGGGAATCTTACTCTCCAACATGTACGACAAAGCTTTTAGGAACAGCAAGATTTGCCTCCACTAGTCTCTGTCGTAGCCTTGGGAGCCATCAAATATAGAAGTCTACGAGATGGGGGATAGTGATCGCAGCGCCGAACCTTCTCGCTGGGGAAGCTCCTCGGGTTGACAATCTATCTACTGTCACAATGCAAGTAGGCGGCGCTTGGGACTTTACTCCTTTCTAAGTTGACTAGCTAATCAAATCTCTGAGTCAGTAGGTCCCTTGAACAGCAGGACGAATATGCAATCCCTGTACATGGTCTAACCAGTAGGCAAGAAGGGTTAGCAGAGCCTACATCACAGATCACTCGGCGGCAATAGGGACACTTTCCGGGAGATCATGGGTCACGTATATAGAGTAAAAATTCTGCAATGGACATTCCAAGAGGTGTAGTAGGACTAATCAAGGTGGAAGCTACCTTGGTAGATTTCTTTATTTATATGGCTCGGAGCTCCCACCGGAATTTCCACCGGATTCCCGGCCGTCGATCCACCAGCACCCCACTTTCTCGGATGGCGCGGTACGATGGATGATAGTGAAATGCGAGTATCAAACAGATAGCAAACTAGCTACACAGGTAGTTGCTCCATACATGAATTCTACGGCGAAGCAAGGCTTCAAGGGATTGCAGACGGACCTTAGTTGAGAACTCACCCTCTGGTTCTAATTGTATATACAGAGTCCGCCTGAGGCAGCAAGAGGAGGAGCGGGGCAATTAGTCAGCCGATGATGCTGTGATGAAGGATGACCTGGGTATAAGTACATGCCAGTCTCTCATCTCTCTAGCCCAGAGCTCTATCCTAACCGTCCCAGATAGCCTACCTCATCCCTTACCAACCATACCCACACGGACTGCACCCAGTTCACGGTCAAGCCACTATAAAAGCATCCGGAGAAACCTCGGCTAGCCCACCATGAAAGAAGGCATTGTCAAGAAGGACGCCTCAGTCGATATCATCGACTCCCCCATCCCCAAACCGGGACCTGGCCATGTGTTGATCAAGGTCATAGTCGCAGGTACGTAAGGGGTCCTGTCAGAGCCCGGAGTCGTCGATCTATGTCCAGTAGAACCCATTTCCCACAGCATCGCAGCGGCCTTGGACGACCACGAATTCCCATTTCCTGACAGTAGCTAACATAAATCCAAAGGAACCAACCCGAAGGACTGGAAACTTCCCGTCATGCGCGGTGCCGAGATGAACTCCGGCGACGACATCGCCGGTACCATCGAGGCCGTGGGCGAGGGCGTCGTCGGATTCCACAAGGGGGACCGCGTCGCCGGCTTCCACGAGATGATGACCTCGCACGGCGCTTTCGCCGAGTACGCCATCGCCCCTTACTACACGACCTTCCATATTCCGGACTCGACCTCGTACGAGGAGGCCGCCACGATCCCGCTGGCTGCGTACACGTCCGTGTGCGCGCTCTTCCAGGAGCTCGAGTTCCCGGAGCCCTGGTCACCGATCGCCAAGGCTGCGGGCAAGCAGGGCACCAAGCGTCCTCTCATCGTTTATGGAGCCAGTACGGCCACGGGGGCGTTTGCTGTCAAGCTTGCAGCGGCCGCTAATATCCACCCGATCATTGCTGTGGGGAGCAAGCGGAGCGAGTTTATCAGGCCCTTCCTCGACGAAAACAAGGGAGACGCTCTCGTTGACTACACGGCTCATCCGACGGAGGAGGAGCTAATCAAGGCGATTCAGGAGGCCGTCAGGAAGGGGGGTGCGCCCGACGGTCGGTGCTGGAAGGCTTACGATACCGTTGCCGAAGACGGGACGATCAGGCTCCTCGCAAAGGCCCTTGCGGGCCCGCCGGACGCGGCCGGTCGGAAGCCACGAGTGACGAATATTCTCCTCAAGACAGAGGTCGAGGGCACTGATCCTAGTGTGGATCTCGTCTTCTCCATGGTTGGGCAGGTCCATTACGAGGACGAGAACGACAAGCTTGTTGGCGCGACGTGGGCCGCGGCGTTTGCCCGGGGCTTGCGGGAGGGTTGGCTCACTGGTCATCCTTACACCATTGGGAAGAATGGACTCGAGGGTCTGTCGGAGGGACTGAAGGGACTGAAGGACGGCAAGATTCGTGCGCAGAAGTTCCTGACACGCCTTGGCGAGACGCCGGGTGTGAGCTGCTAAGACGAGAATCGATGATGCCTACCGGGACAAGTACATGTCAATGCTCTAGCATGGACTGAGTGCCGTATAGTTCTATTGGATAGGTTCGGAAAATGATATCTGGGAGTTGTTTCCATCCGTACCCACCGGGTTGAGCATGGGCTTTGATATTGAAACAAACTACTAGGCAAAGTTGGAAATATCTACGCACCCGCAGGTCACTGGTACATGATGGCAGATATCTCTGTATAGCGGTTATTCGTTTTCATTGCCTTTTATTTAGGTTCCTGCACACCAAGTAAATCCATAGTTGAATGTGCCCCTGAAAGGCTCAGGTGGCATCCTGATACACAACCCTCTTGCCATTGTTCGTGTTAGATATCCACGTGCTAGCCAGGGGACTGTCCAAAGTCATGGAATCGTTTGAGTCCCATTCGCCAACCCATGTATCACGCAGTGTCTGAGATACGGAAGTCCCGTCGAATAGACTCCTACCAATCTACCTTTTCCCCCGCGATGTTGACAAATGAGCCAGATGTGGTCGACTTGTGCGCCATGTCAATCTGCTAAGAGGTTAGCTCTACCAGAAGAGCAATATGACTTCCTGATAGTAATCACCTGCGCTACGATTCCGCGGACGCTGTCTTCAAGCGTCACCGGGGCCTTTTCGAGCCCGTAGTACTGGGCTGCGCGGTCACCTAGGTCTGTTTGGACCAGTCTGTGATAACCATGAGATGAGAAAGGGACAATGTCAGCTTCGGGGAATGTTAAAGATAGAACGCTCACGATTGAATAGGTATTCAGACATACGTACCCAGGATCAATTGCCAAGGTGACAAGACGATCGTCCTCCGCATGGATCTTCCTGACGAAATAGTTCCCCGCTGCCTTGGACATCCCATAAGGCCCCGTCAGGGTGTACATCTTCCCGATCCCACCAATACTGGCTAGAAGCGTGGAGATATAGATGAACTTCGGCGTCTTAGCCCGCTGCAGCAGGGGCGCCATGGCCTTGAAAAGCCGAAGAGGCCCCAGGGTATTGACTTCGAAATGCGCCATCACATCCTGCTCGCCCACTTCCACGAGAGGGCCCCAGTGGTCGCAGATACCGGCATTGGCCACCACAGTATCGATATGGTCGAGTTGATGCTGTGTGCGGAGTGTGGTTGCGGCCTGCTCGGCGCTGTCTGGATCGTCGACTGTCAGCTCTACCACAGTTAGGCATGATCCATTGCCCTTGGGCAGAGACTCAAGCTCCGTTGTCTTTGTGGAGGTTATGTCCCGCACGGTTGCGATGACTCTTGTGTCCGGCCGGGCAAGATAATGTCCCACCAGCCCCTTTCCGATGCCTGTACGAAGTTGTAAGGACTCCGCTTTTATCCCAGGAGGATGGCTTACCTCGACTGGCGCCGGTCACTAGTATAACTTGGCTCATCTTGGATATGCTTCAAAGAATGGCTTTGCTTGTGAACTTGGGATTTGGAAACTGGGTTAGTCTTCGACAAAGGACGGGGCCTGTATTTATTTCCTCGCGCAATGAGGCAGAGAAGGCATGGAATCGCAGGTTACATAATGCTTGGACAGCCCCCCTGTGGCTATGTGGACAGAGGTTTTTCCTTGATTCTATGCTCTAGATTCTCTCAGATTTCGAGAGCTGTATCCGTGTTTCCCGAAACAAGTCAGAATGGGGAACGGTATGAGCCATCCGGGTTCTTTGGTTGGTTTGTAGTATGTGTTGCAGTCCCTTCTGCTACCGTCTTCACCGATGATTAAGCGGCGGGGGTGGGCTGGCCTGCTCCATTTTTCATTGCCGGTAGGTAAGTAGTATAGCTGCCCGATGATGCTGATCGTTTTTCTTGACTTGCCGCTGTGTCAGCGGGGATCGGCTAGGTTTGCCGATGTTGACTGGTATATATACAGGCTGAGTGCCCAGTTATAAGTATAATAGGATCCTAACTATTACGATCTCTGGTGAGAAAAATTGAGCTGCGGAAGAGATTCAATATGCCAAAGCAGACAGTCGTGGTGATTGGCGCCACGGGCTCGCAGGTATGTCCTCCTCAACCACATTCAGAAGCATGTCTCCTAAATAGGATTCCAGGGAGGTTCGGTAGTTGCAGAGCTCCTGCAGCATCCTGATCGTTATCATATTCGCGCGTTGACCCGTGATCCTACCAAAGACGCTGCCCAAGCACTGGCCAAACGCGGAGTTGAAGTCCAACGTGCAGACTTAGACGATGGCAAAGAAGCGCTGGCGACTGTCTTCGCGGGTGCGCATGCTATCTTTGCCCTGACCGACTTCTGGCAAACGCAGTCCGTCGATGCCGAGATCCAGCAGGGGAAAGCGATCGCTGACGCTGCCGCCATGACCACCACTCTCCAGCACTTTGTGTGGAGTGCCTTGCCTGATCCAGTTGCGCTGTCAGGAGGGCAGTACCTGAATGTCCATCACTGGAAGGGCAAGAGCCTGGTCACCGAGTATATCCAGACGGAGAAGCCAGAGCTCTGGGCCAGAACCACGACGGTGCTATTCCCCAACTACTTTGAGAACTGCCTTACCCATCCTGATCGGTATTTGCCCGTCAAGGTAGGCTCCCTTTCCTGCGGATTCTCACTCAACGGTCTCCGTTTATAGCTTGACGTTAGGACGAAACGGGCCTTTATACTCTCCAATTCCCACATAGTCCGCACACTGTACTACCGAATTCTGCTATTGCCGATACGGGCAAGCTGATCCGCGTTGTCCTTGAAGGTGGTCCGATATTCTTTCGGAAGACCATCGCGTTCTGGGCCCAGGCACTCTCCGAGGCCGAGAAACTGGCTGAACTAGGGGAGTGTATGTGATTCCTCCAGTGACCGGTCCATTTACTGTTTATCATCAGTGCTGATTCAGATGACCAGACTATAATGTCCCCACCCAGTACCGCCCGACCAGCGCCAGCGAGTTCCAGCGTCTTCTGATGTCCCGGGACGGCATGTCGGAGGAGATTGCACTGGACTTCACCGAGCAGTTGATGATTTTTGAGACGTGTGGCAATGTCTATGCGCGAAACGAATTCATCCAAGCAAAGGAGGTAAGGTTTTTGTTTTTCTGTGTTGAATTTGATTTTGAAGCTTGAAATATCATGATCTGACGAGCGGTTGCGTGCCAGATCCCCGGGCTAGAACTGCAAACCTGGTCGGACTTTATTCGCGAGAACAAATTACTAGACCAGAATGAAGAGTGAGGGTTAGAGCATCCATCAGATAGTAGAATAGAGCCTCCAGAATTGCATTTCCGTAATTCCAATCCAACCTTGGAACCTTTCCAACTCCACCAGGAAATGGATCTCGTAGTCGCCGATTACTAAGCGGCAAACGCTGCACCTCAAACCACCTTGCGGCATCTTTAATTATTCCCACGAGATGGAACTAGGACTCAGGTTCGTCGATCTGACGTTTTAACTGGGATTTTCTCGGCGGGGAGGTGAAGAATCAGCCATGTCTGACCATCGCCCAAGGAAGGCTGCTCGGAGACCGAGACGGCGGGCCTGCGATACCTGCCATAGGAGAAAGGTATGTCTAGATGCGGTCTCCTGTTAGGCGTAACAGGGCTTTAATTGTCATTGTAACATACTTACGGTCTTTACGCTCTCGGCTTTGATAGATCCGATGCGACGCCGGCTTCCCCCAGTGCAACTGGTGCCAGCACCAGAATCTTGCCTGCACCTACAATAGAATCTATAGGCCCGCATCTGCTACCAGGTACGCTGATGAGGCAAAGGTCTATATGCATCATCTATCCTCCTGGCTTCTCCCACTAGTCGCAGTACCTTCCCCAACGGTGACCACGTCTCCTCGGCTAACCCTGGCTCGTAGCCAAGTGACTGTGCTACCCCTCCCTGATCATGGCCTGACACCAAATAACAGTCCAGGTGCGTAGAAGCTGCATGGAATGTCTCGGCACAAGCGACTGACAGTGGTTATAGATCAACCGGGGTCGGCAGCTCCTCACTCCACCGTGCAGATGGAGCATCCGCGAGGTCCGAACACATTTCTGAGCAACATCACATATCTCGCCGGGTATCACATATTCTCGGACGAGGGCCAGAAGTGGATCGAGTCGCAGGTCGGAGAAAGAGTCGATTTTGGGAAACTGTTTGCCCTCGAATCTCAATTGCTCAGGCCGCTTCGGTTGGTCACCGAAGCTGCGGCGTTCCCCTCTCCTCCACTTCCAGCGCTGCCAGCGAGAGCCACCATGGAGAGGTATATCCGAGTCTATAGCTCATCCTTCCAGTCTCTAGTCTTTCCTGTCGTTAGCCGGTCTATGCTCGGGAAGACGTTGGATCTCGCCTACGACCCCGTACCATCTTTCGGCTCCGCCAGCGCCAGGTCCTGTGTCTATGCCTTCGTGGCCCTGGTCTCCCTGTTTGGCTTTGAAGATAGCACAGCCGACGCGATGGATTGTCGATCATATGCTTTGGCAGCACGGAGCTACATGACGGTGGTGATGGAGGAGATGACAGTTGATGGACTTCAGTCATTAATCATGCTGGTTGGTATGCCTTCACCTTTTTGCTCGTACCTACTAACCAACGTGGGAGGTACAACTTCAATATTTCTCAGGTGAGCTGCAGTCAGCCGCAGGAACTCTGTCGATTGCCACTCGTCTGCTCTATGCACTGGATGCACATATGCAAGCCTGCAGCTCCAGGTCCATGACCTATGATAAGAAGGATATCCGATCCCATTTGCGGGATCTCTTCTGGCTGTGTTATTCCTTTGACAAAGATTTATGCATCAGGACGGGCCAGCCCCCGTGTATGAATGACACGCACTGCGATCTCAGCTTGCCTGTGGATTACGTGCGCCTGCAAGATGCCAACCTGCAGCAGGATACGCTTCACATTACGGACCATACCATCCCCCTTTACCCCTGGGACCTTCGCCTATCCATGCTCAAGTCCCAAGTGTACCAGGAATTATACTCCGCGGTTTCCCTCCAGCAGAGTGCATGCCAATTGCTCTCCAGCATCCGAGACCTGGACGAGACTCTAGAGCAATGGAGGCTATCGCTTCCACTGGAATTCCGTCCCACTCTGTGCTTTTTCGACGAGACCCCGGTCAGCCCCAAGCTGAACACACAGGCCGTGATGCTGAGACTGGCATACTATCACTGCGTAACCTCCATCCACCAGGCAAGCAGCCGGTATCGACACTCGGCCTCTGATCCTGACCCTGATCTCGATCCGCATCCCGGAGAACCGCGGCTGAACGGGATCACCTCGAGTATAAATATGTCCACCACCGCCTGTCGTTCGACATTATCTTACCTCAATAAAGTCCTTCCAGTCGTCAAAGGGGAATGTTTCTGGTACGTACCCGTCTACCCCGCCGGAGGTCCCGTGTTATAAGATACCTAACCACACGCCACCACGTAAACTAGGATTATCCTCTTCTACGCCGTAACAGCAGTCATGACGCTCTTCTGCAATACACTCTCCGACCCTCATGATACTGACACAATCCGCAACGTGGAGCTGCTGCAAACGGTTCCGTCTCTGATTCACCGGATTCCAGTCCGCCAGCTCGCCCTCAGTGAACTCACCCACTTGCAATACCTCGATAATTTGACCACGGAACTTGTGGCGATTTGCATGCGGGCAAGAGCCAAAGCACAAGGGTCACTGCAAACAGTATATAACCAATAGATAGAACACAAAAATAATAAGTTAAAAAGATACAACAGCTGGGATCCGCATGTGGTCACCTGCTACACTACTAACCAGCTGGCATATGGCTTCAACACCGCTAAACGTCAGGTAGATACTGCCTGGATAAGTTTATGGTAAGATCACATAATCTAGATAAGATTAGGATAAGATTAAACTCAGTAAAGAATAGATAGAATCCCATGGAAGACTTGGATTGCGACATGAAACAAGGTAAATCCAGATGACCAGATAATATAGACTAAAGGACTTGAGTGAATGCATGAATCCACTCAGGCTCACAGAATCCTTATGCTACTAAATAGAAGGGCTCGCGGAGCAACAAGCAATAGTCAACACTACATACGGGAAGCCTTAGTTAAAATTCTATAATAAATGTGACTATTTGGCCTCCTGTCAGACCGGTCCGAATGGTTTGCTGTACACCAAGGAGATAATGCATCTGATTAACAATAAATAAGCACCTTGATTAAGAGCACTAGGGTCAAGCAGTAAGATAGCTGATTGGAGTATCATGTACCATCGTGTATCTACGCGCCCATCCTGGTGACACTGTTTAATTTAGATCACGGCGAGATTGTGGCCTGAGGAGAGGGAGGCTGAATACAGAATAGCCGCCCATACTCCAGTTCCATACATAGGGCCCCGTAGACGTAATAGACGCAAGGGCATTGGATTGAGATGGGCTATGCACTATACTTTGTCTGACAGGGATCTGCACTCTTGCCGCAGCAGCATTGGAACTTCTTTGGTCTGATTGGCATGTCACCCACTGCAGAGCGCCAGGCCACCTCTCTTCTCGGTTGACCTGCTTCTTTGCCTGAATCCTTCATTGGCAATCTACTATGTTCTCGAGACTGAGGGAGCTGCGAAAGGCACAGCCTCGACAGTCCCAAGCGAAGCTTTCAATTCTATGTCGAGGTAAGTCCAGCACCGATAACCGCAAACCCTCGCCTGAATGTCGACTCAGGTAAACCCATTGGGCGCGATGAGCTCTTTGCCTACACCAATGGCCATTTTCTCATTGACGAGCAACGCCAGCTCGATCGACGGCATGTCAAGTTCAATGTGGATGCCCTGTGCGATGTTGCTGCAGCTGCTGGCGGCCAGACTTGACCAATCGTCAGCATCGACAAAATGGAAGGCGGGTTTAGCAAAGCTCTCCTGATGAGCAAAGCAGGTGGTCGCCAAAATCCCGTTTCGCATTGCTGGTCCGATATCCCTCACGACGGCGGCAGAAGTGGGCGTGCTAGAATATTGTATGTCGCTTCCCTGATTCCCGGAAATTGGTCTTACTCGCGGGAGTGCATAGTGAAGATGAATACTACTGTTCCTGTTCCACGTGTCCTATCGTGGTCCACTGACAAGACCAGCCCTGTTGGCGCGGAGTATATCATCATGGAGAAGGCAAGGGGTGTTCCACTGTTTGAGCGATGGGGGGAAATGCCAGAACCCAAGAAGCTGCAGCTCATCAGGAATCTGTCAAAACATGAAGCTCAATTCTCAGCTATTCAGTTCCCCGGTTATGGCGGGCTATACCTTCGAGCGGATGCAGAAAAATTGAACATCGCCCATCTGAGCCTCGACGGTGACAACGCTCCATCGCGATTCAGTATCGGCCCGACCCCCGACCGGTCGTTCTACCTGGATCCCACGTCCGACAGAATTGCGAGTCCTGGAGACGCTGCTCAAGGGTCATGTATGCAACCCGGGTTTCGTCCCAACCTAGCTAACCGCCGTACAGGGAATACAAGATCACAACTAGGCATGTCAATCATCAAAAGAGAGTTATCTGGCTTGTCAAACCGGCCTTCCCCTCGACCTCCAACATTCTACATCGGGACCATTGACGAGAGAAAGCGCCTTCTGGAATCAACAATACCGCTCGTGGAGGTGCTTGACTCAAACCCGACCCTCCACACAACCGCCCAACCCACCTTCTGGCACTCAGATCTTCCCATGGGCAATATTTTTGTTTCCCCCGACGAGCCTTCTCAAACTGAGTGTTTGATCGACTTCCAGTCTCTTTGCGTAATGCCGGCCTTTCTCCAGTGCCAATGGCCCATCTTTCTCAGACCACCCCAGGAATACGCCATAGGACTGGTTAAACCGAAGCTCCCAGACAACTATGATGAGCTGAGTGAGACCCCAAAAGCATGTGCGAAAATGCAACTCACTCAGGAAATGCGTGCCAAAGCCTATGAAATTGCAACGAACCTTGGAACCACATCAGCCTACAATCCCATGATCGTTCCACGCCTCTTCCGGGAACTGTTCACCCGCTGGGGCGAAGTCTCCGAATTTGGAGTTTTACCTCTGCAAGCATGCCTGATCGAGTTCTTCCAGAGCTGGTCGGCTCTCGGGTTCACGAATCCATGTCCGCTATCTTTTACCGATGAAGAAATCGCGAAGCACGAACGGCAGTTTCAAGAGTACCAGGATTGGCATGAGGCTCACCGGCTTGCACGTGAAGCTCTTGAGACAGATGCTGAAGGCTGGATCTCGCCGCAGGTTGATATTGTGGAAAAGAGGAAGCAGAATCGGGAGTTGCTGGGTATGTTTGTAGAGCAGATGGTCAAGGAGAAGACCGAGGAAGATGCGAGGAGGATGTGGCCGTTCCCGGATGATAGCTAATTACTACTGATTGTATGTGCGTGTTTTACACCCGCTGGGCCGGTCGTTACGACGACAGCCGACTGGGAGTCATTTTAACTCTACCCGAAGTACTTTATGGAGTCATCTAAGTACTGTACTTGGACTTCATAGTCACTGAATGATCATTCCACTGTTCATCTCTAACGGCTGCCTTGCATTGCCTTTCCGCGCGGCATCACTGGCTGTGCTACGATATTTTCCTGCACATTGCAGATTCAGCCCCCGCCACCCCCCTCATCCCAAGCTCATGCCTGAACCCAGCTCAAGCACAGCACTTATCTTCGAATCGAGCATTTCATCACTGTTTGATGAAATCTCCCGGGAGTTCGCGAGATCGGCCTGATCAGTTCGGTAAGGAAGCTCTCTCTATATTCCGACACTCCTCTGCGGCCAACTTTGTTCTTCCTTTCCGGTCCCATTTACGGAACATAGCTACATAATACAGAATGCCCTTCTTCAGTCAGTTCGCCACGAGATGGATCTCGTCTTTTGTGGAGAGCATTACGCATACTCATCATCGTCCTTTTCGGCCTCCTCAGCTACCTGATGGGTCGAAACGAGAGATGGATTTTTGCGGATTCCTCCTTTTCAGAATGACCAACCAAAGTCTCCCAGCCCTCACGCAAGTGAAGGCTTTATCGAATGGTCTGTACACTGATCCTCAACCAAATCCAGTGATATTCGACGACCTCAATATTCTGGTCAAGCTTGCCGTAATGTCAAAGTTTCCGAAGCCCAGTGTCTGTGGATGATCAAGCGGGTCTTTCATGACCAGGTTCCTGTTCCAGAAGTCTTTGGCTGGCGGGTTGATGAAAAGGGGTATGTGTTCATTTATATGGAACTTATCCGAGGACAAACATTGACTGATCGATGGGATGATCTCGACCATTTGGACAAACTGGCGCTTTCTGATCAGTTATGCGACATTGTGAAGGCTTTACGCCTGTTGGAACAGGATCCTTCTGACCAGTACATTGGTGTGTTCGAGTTTCAAGAGCACCGTGTATGTATATTGACCTATTTTCGTACAGGATCAATTTCCCGTCAGCCTCTTCTAGACTACGTCTTAAAGTCACAGCAACCCGCCGGTCCTTTTACAAGTCTCAAAGCTTTCAATGACTGGTTTGCTTCATTGCCCCAATCACAGCTCCCTGTGGAATTAAGATATGAGTGCCCGCATAGGTGCTTTCTGCCGGATACTGGAATGATCAAGATGACTCATGCGGACTTGCACAGAGCGAATATCATGATCTCTTCAACCAAGCCGGCTCGTGTTCTTGCTATTGTGGATTGGGAACAGGCAGGATGGTACCCAGATTACTGGGAGTACTGTAAAGCTCTCTACACTTGCAAGTACGAAAGCGAGTGGCGCCAGGACTGGGTCGATAAATTTCTAGATCCACGAATGGACGAATTTCTTGCGTTCATTGAATATACAATGGCAATAGGCGCCGTTTGAACCATACATGTATTGTGCAACTGACTTGACCACATACTGGGTTTCTTTTCTGTTTTGCTAATGTTTTGATGTCTTATCCTATCCTCCTGGTCAAACAGATGTTTAGCACTTTCACATCGAAGGTCCATTCTCCAAACGACCGATAATCTCCTTACCGTCGACTGCGTCTCATGCACTTGGATACGCCCACCACGCTATAGCCGGAGGATACCGCTGCCTACACGTGGACCATGGGGGCGAGAGGCTGGTGGCTACAACGACACGGACCGACAGAACTTGACTGCTTGAATACCGTCTCGAGGCAGCTAGCACCTGCAACCGGTATCGACCAGCTGAGCATCCTGACTCAAAAGATACGGCCTGTTTTCCTCTTCACGACGGCCCACGCACTGCCGTGCGTTCCGGCGGAAAGGCCGAGGCTGTATCATCGTAACTTGCAACTTACAACTTTGCAGACCATGTCCGTTGTAAAAGATAGGTGGCGCAGGTTCTGGCCGCGCCGAGTCACCGCCGCCGTGGTAATGGAACTAGCTGAGCGACAGCATAATGATCAGAAATCCCATCCGATGGTTTATTCGGCAAATTCACAAGGACTGGCTGCAGTTCGAAGCCTACTGGTGCCAGAAGCAGACTGGGTACTGGGTATCCTGGGGGCTATCCACACACACACACACACACAAAATACATACAAAATACATACAAAAAGAGAAGAAAAACATACAACAGCTGGGATTCGCATGTGGTCACCCACCATACTACTAACCAGCCGGCGTGTGGCTTAAGTACGGCTGAGCGGACGGGAAGCCCTGTTCTCCACATCCTGTGGTCGTATGTACCGACTATTGCTTATAGGAGGGTTATATAGAAGGCCTGCTGAGACATGTGTAGTGAGAAGTGATCCCACCTGGTTCAGGGAGGGAGATATCTGGTATGTAGGTGAGCTGCTGCATGAATCGGCCACTGCCGATGGACTACTGTACTATCACAGCCAATACATGTGCTGGGTCCCCTGCCCTCAGGCTGCTGGAGTTCGCAGATGAAGTAGATGGGCATGGATAATTACTGCATCTCATGTTGTTGGCTACCTATAGCTGAACACTATGGGATGCATTCCCTCTTGACAAATATAGGAGCACTTTCTCAACCGCATCTTGCCCTAGACCCAGCGATCTACCTGCAATTCAAAGCAAACAGAGTTAGTATATACTCCTATTAAAATTTCAGGCTTATATTGTACCCTCGCCGAGTAGGTAGAAATACCCCAATTGGTAGAGAATTAAGCAATTCAGGCTCACCCCTTACAACAGATCCAGACACTGGCAACCCCTGCCAGCCGTCTTTCCTATCAATTCCTCAACCACTCGTCCAGATCCCTCTCCGGACAGTACGTGTCAAGCACTGCCCTCCCTCCATTTGCCAGCTCCTGGATCTGGTTCCAAATCACCGGGCCCAATTCGGCCTGCGCACCCGACTGTCCGCTCAGCCACTGTGCATACCCCTCCAGCGAGTCCCGGGCGTGGGCGAATCCCTCTGTCCATGTTTTGTTGAAGAATACTGCGTGCTCCTCCTCATACGAGAAGTCTGCCTTTGGTTTGGGGATCGTGGGATCGGCGTCCATTTTGCGCCTAGCTGAGTTAGTATTTATATGGCTTTAAGCATGGAGGGATTGGCGGGATATACAGGACGCCCTCAATACCCAAGACAGTCGCCTTCAGTCTAGTCAGGATTGCGTCCTTCGCCATATACTTGCAGGTGGAGACGATCCGGGCGAGATCGCATGCCCTCCGTCCGTGGCTGTTCGGGTAAGGTTCGACCCGGCTGTTGTCTTCGTCTTGTTCGAAGTAGGGGATCAGGGGGTCTTTATTGAACATCTAGTCGGAGCACCCGGAATGGGAGCCATATTAGTGACGTTTCTGCGGTTGACTGAGTGTGATCAATGGACACAACAGGGACGTACCTGGTACTTGAGGTTATTCTGAATACTCTGCAAAATGGCCATGCGCGTCTTGAACGTCGCCGTGGTACCAAGGTGCTGCATGAGTGCCTTGCTCAGCGTATCCGGCTCATCGGCCCCGGCAGGTTTGGGATTGTCAGCCGGGGGTGGTCCGTCGAGTAGCTCGATGATGCTGTCGTGGCACCCTTCACCGGGGCCCTGGACCCAGCCGCCAACGGTGCCGACGTGCCCGATGTACTTGGCGATCCAGTTGCCTTCGTAGATATGCTCGGCTGTACGTGGATACCAGTTAGCAGTCACAGGGTTACAGATGCGTGATGACACTCACAATCCCATCTCTTCTCCTTCTCTGTGAAGAACCAGTCGCGATTGTGCTCCTCGACAATGGCGCGCTCCTCCTGATCCTCGGTGACGATCACAATATCAGCGTCCTTGGGCGCGCAGTTCTTTTCCGACTTCCAGCAGGGGACAGTCGGCTTTGCAATCGGCACGTCAGTATCAGTTCGGATGTCGGCTGGACGGGGGTAATCCAGGAGTTGGATCGGGTGCTGGGCTGCCCGTTGTTCGTTGTCGCAGGCCAGTCGGACTGTGCGACCTTGACGGTCTGGATCCTGGCGGGTCGATAGACGGCGATCTGTCTGCTGGATGGCTCTCTTTTCTGCTGCACGATCGTCGTCGTCGTCGTCGTCGTCGTCGTCGTCTTCGTCTTCTTCCTCCTCCTCGAGCGATTCCTCTGCCAAACAGAACCCGTCGCTTAAGCCGCCGAACGAGAAGCAGAACTGCGGGAAGACGTATAGATCGTCCTTGGTGAAGAGGTCGACGTCGAACAGTTCCTCCCTGTCGCCGTCAAGCTCATGCCACCCTTCGAGCTCCAGGCTGGCTCCGACGCTGGCTTCAACCATGATGCCCCATGGGTCGGGGTCGTCCTCGCAGAACCCCTCGGTATCTATAGAGATAATTATTAGCCATGGATGCATTGGTATATCTAGCACAAGACGGGACGTACTTCCTCCTGCTGACGCAGTCACCGTGACTTCAGGAACTTTCAATGCGAGATCCACCCCGAAGCCATTATCATCTGTCTCCGTCAGCCACGCTGGACACTCCATGACTGGTGATACATACCCAACACGGTCAGACTGACAGACAGCGCAATCTCGGTATACAGCGACGCCTGCGCATTGACCTGGGCCATTGCCTGGAGTGGTTCGGTCTCAATCACCGGTTCCCACCCACTAACCTGCACCGAATCCTCCGCCAACAGATCCAGCCTCGCCACCGCGCTATCCGGAATCCTCGCCGTAATCCCAGTCCCGACAGACGCAACCCCCTCGATATAATCAATTTCATACCCGGCGTTGAGCAGAATCCGCGGCCCAAACTCAAAGACACCCCGGATATTCCACCCGGAGACCGGGATCTCCAGGATCTCAAACTCCTGCGACGGCCGCACAAGCCCCGTGTAATCCAAATGGCCTTGGAAGTCCAGGCTCAACCCGACATGCGCCTGGACACCCTGAGGCCGGACCGAAATCTCAAACTTATCCACGTCGAATCCGCCCCAGCCAAGACTGGCTTCGACATGGCCGGCGAATACAAGGGTCCCGCTTGTGCCGCAGTCGTTGCAGTTGGCCGTGACACTGGCGTTGAGCACACCACGGTTCACTTGCCATTTGAAGATCTGCTGTGGCAGCCTAGCATCGAGATTAAGACGGAATCTTGCGTCCAGGTCCGGGATGATATCTCTTCTCCTCTTATCATCACCACCATCATCATCATCCCTCCCACTACCAGACCGACCTAGCACGACCTCCCCGAAATCAAGAACCACCGTGCTCATGACTTTCTTCCAGGTGCTCTGTGCAGCGACCAGGTTCACCCTCTGGCTCTGATCATCAAACTCCACCCTCGTCACCACCCAGGGGTCATGCGACTTGTCCTCGCCGCATCCTTCCCAGCTGGGTACGAGGACAAACGAACGCAGATCGTTGTAGTTGACCCACTGCCACGCAATCTTGGCCGCCAGGTAAATCAGCCGGTGTTTGAATTTCAGGTGCATGTCCTCGCTGCTGCAGCTTGCAGAGTCCAGCGCAAACCCGAACCGGTCCATGTCGAGGATTCGTTCGTTTTGGCGCGCGTACGCCACCATGCTGACCACGACGGCTTTTTCGCCGGGGACTGGAGGGCGGATTGGCGTTAGCTTGGGTTTCCTTATATAGGCTTATATATATATATAGCAAGGTATAGTACCATCAGATGAAGCCCACATGAACTCTTCATGATCGACGAGAGCCACCGAGTCCGCGTCTGCGGTCTCATCTCTCTTTGCCGTCTTCTCAGCAGTGTCCCAGACGTGTCTGGGGACGCGCACGAGTTCGGAGGTGATAAACGAGGCTTGTCCAAGAGCCGCAGGGAGCAGCCATAGCTGGAGCCACAGGGTAGCGAGCACAAGGATGACTCGCGACATGATGCAGAGGGAGGAGGAGGACGGATGATACTATAGAAAATATTCCTGTCTGGGAGAGATGGCGCGAGCAGTCAATGCGTATTTATACCTGCGGCCTCTGCGTCGCCGCAGCCTGGTATACATCGACAGCCCATTCATTACTGCGCAATGACCGTTTCGGAGTCGAGGGAGGTAGTAGATTCTGGCCCCGGGGGTCCGGCCTTGGACAGACTTGGTGTAGTGAAGACCGCAAGACGAAACAAGCTATTTTTAGCTACGGGGGGAAGAAAACACGACGCGGGCATTGCTGTGTTTCTGGCGATAGATAGCTCGTTGTATCGACAGATGGATCCGTCCGAGGCCGAGATACACCAATAGAACGGCCAAGGGGTCTCCGCGGATGTGTGCACACAAAGCCCATCTCGCCATGCTGTCCCATCTAGGGAAATGTGAGGGTATTCCTGTTGATTTATTCTGCAGGGGCGGCATGCGGAGTCAAGCAATACGAGGTTGCATTGCATGCAGGCGAATCGGAGGAGTGGTTGCCAACGCCATGGATGTACTGGGAATCTCTGGCCGGCTGGGCAGGGCCGATGGCGTAAAGTCGAGTATAAGATTGGATGGGACGAGATGAGACTGCGGGGAGCTTCACGCGGGGTATTCTGATTCTTCATGTTCCTTATTTTGTGGTCTATGTGTAGTCTGGCTTCTAGACTTTCAGTGCCGTCCTTTCCTACGCATACGCAGCTCAGTTTTCAGGGTCATATGGGATCAATCGGAAGACAAACGGCATCTGACACGGAAGGGAACCCATCCTCTGCTACCCATCCGTGTCCTGGACAGAACATTTCCCTCCTTCCACCAACCTGTGGCGGCGCCTAGGCTCCTGGGGAAAAAAGGGAGTCCAGGTTAGCGTGAAGATGCCCAGGTTCAACTCTGCACGGTTCAGATCAGCGGCGAACAGAAATTCAGACACTGTGCACCTGTGCCCAGAACCCTTAATGTGTTCCCTTCCTCTTATATTATAAGACGATGATGGCGTTCTTCACTGCGAGCGCTAGATGTGCGCGCATACCCACAGTAGATCCTCAACCTCCAGCAGGCCTGTACATATGGCGTAGAACTGACTGGGCATTATGCGGCAGCATCGGTTTTCTGGGGGACTCCAACGCGAACTGATTCCTTACTTTGAGCAAGACAAAGACAAGGGCAGGAACCGAACCAGAAACACCCACCATCACAGAAGCTTTACCCCGGCCAGCATGTTAATTTTAATATTTGCTTCGCTCCTCTAAAAAATAGAATACTGATGTCACCTAGCCTTAATCAGGGAATGTCCTTAGAATATTGGTTAATGTCCTTATAACCTGGTGAAGTGTACTCTCCGGATCAAATGAATTCACTTCCAGCAAGCCAAACAGTTAAGAGCGAAATTAACATCGCCGCTGGCGACCAGGCATGAGTGGAAATCGCCGCATCTGCCGTGTTGGGGACAGGTGTGAAATTCCCGGTGTAGGACACATTGACGGCCTTTTCGGTATATGCTATAACGGCAAATGTTAAGTAGGCGCCATTGGTAGCGACATCCCAGGAGAGATGGACCTGTCCCTCAGGGGGAGAATCCACCCTAAGCTCAGCATGCTTTAGTTGGTGACATCTATATGAAAAGTAACTCGGGAAAGCAAAAGTCATTGACCTACCGAGCGTATGTGTCTCCATCAGCCTCAAGCACCGTTACGTTGGTCACCGGACCATCCAGAGCGACGTCAAGGTCGTAGTGTCCGTCGGGGAGCTCTCCGAGATCCACTGCGACATAGGTCAGCGAGCCATCGCCCAATGGGTCGCGGAGGGTGGCGTTGGCGCTGGAGATGGTGAGTGTGTTTGTCTCTTCCTGCCGGGGCATCAAGACTGGGGGAAGCTCGGCCACTTCGTCGTCTCGTTTGATGAAATAGTCCGGACATCCACCCTCGACTCGAATAAGCAGCTTATCGCCCTTACTGGGCTTACACACTCTGGTTATTGCCCTGAGGATCGGACCCTGGGTGCCGGAGTTTTGGTACCGCTCGATGCACAGCGCGGTCTGGGCGTTGCCTTCTTGGTTGTATTGTGCTGTCCCGACGAGTTTGTTAGAGCATGTGTGGGGAATATGATGATGGAACGGAATCACCTGGCGGATATTCATCGCACTGATACGTATTTGGGGCAAAGTGTGCATTTGCCTCTATGAGCTGGTCAGCTCCCGGCAATGGCTCCATCATCACCCGCTGAACGAGCGCTACTGACCTCCACAGAAACCATCGCACTTGACAGATGAGTATCGGTTCTCCTGGCCGCCTCCGTTATAGGTTAAAATATCCTCCCCGTCCTTGAGGCCCGCCGGTATCTGTCCAGCTTGTCTCCGTGCCCGCATTCCTTCCTTGTTGTTAGTCCCGTCCAGTCCAGTCCATCCCGGAGCGGATGGCTCTGTTGAAGCTTGACTCACTCACCTCGACAAGTGCTATCCACAAGCTGGTCCGTCTGACCCACAATCCGTTTTAGGTTCAACACCATAACCTCTTGCCGCGTAGGAAGATAGCATGCCCTTATGCAAGTCTTGTCGAACGGGTACCTCTGGCGCGGCTCGAGATCTCGCTCTTCGAAGTCCAACGATGCCTCCATGTCCACATCATTTAGCCCGCGAGGAGACGATGTCCCACATCGTCCTGTGGACAAGACACTCGTAGTCGTCGTCTCGGTCTGGGTTTGGGTCGTGGTTCTGGTGCTGGTAGTTGTGGTTGTGGCTGCTGTGGTCGTGGTCGTGGTCGTGATGGTTCTGCGACAATACCCTGGCTGAGGGCCGCATTCCGAACCAGGAGGACAGCCTGGCCACGTGAAGGCATCATGAGTTAGCACGGCGTTTGAAGGGTGGGTGGCTAGGGCCAAGAACGGTTGAGGGGGAGAGGTGCGAGAGGAACATACACGTTCCCGGGCATTTCAGTTCATTAGGCCTGCAGCACGAGGCCCCTCCATTCGTATTGCACTGGGTGCCGCCGGGACAGATTCTCGATCCACAGCATATGGATCCGGGCTGTGCACAGAATTTCCCCCCACAGGTGACCGCGATCTTGGGACAGCATTGGGCCGTTGCCGCGCGGCAGTTACTGTCCGTGGGACAGCAGAGGGGCGGTATGCCACTGGTGCACTTTTCATGCTGTATATTAGTACATATAATTTCTTCAATAGACTCAATGTAAACGATACTAGAAAGCATGAGCTAGGCAGACGTACGCACTGGGTACCAGCGGGACAACAGCTCCTTGCGGAACACATCACCGGATAAGGACATCTCCCCTGCCTGGGGAGAATATCCCGCTCCGCAAAGCCCTCGAGGCTTGAGAGTGAGATGCCAGCAAATAGGTCGCTCTCCTCACCAGGGCTGAAGATGTAATTGTCTGGTGACTGGAATGCAGAGTTCCCCAAGAAGACGTCCTCCGACTCCGCGGAACATAGATGCCCGACAAAAAGACTCAGGAGAAAGGGCGCAAAATGACGCATTTTGTAACATATGTAGGGTAACCGTTTCATGTACAGAGCACAGTATTGCTGCAGAGAAGAAAGCAGAGGGACAGTACCCAGTGGGGGCGGGCGATGCCATTTTTCAATCCGACCGGATACCTAAGAGATTCAAGCTGAGCCTCTGGTCTCCCGCGGAAAAAAGCCCAGGTTGGTTCACACTGCCCCTCCCATGAGCAGGGTTGACCATGCTGTCCTGCTCTGATTGGGGGTCCTGTGTAGATCTCCAGCGCCTCATATTGTGCACTGCTTGACATTGGTGAGCCAAGACAGTCTAATACACATCCCAGCCCTGATCCTTGCATTAGGTGTTTTCCAAGATAAGGGGATTTCAGGGTTGCAAACCGATGCTTACCCTGGTCCCATAATATTCACATGTGATCTCAGTTTATTGCTTGGTCTGGTGTGCTGTTGTTAGGGGCACTTAAGGAATTGTCGAAGAAGAGAACTAGCAGCTGTAGAAGATAATAGTATAGCACTTATTTATTCTCGTTTAGGGCTCTAAGGTCTGTAGCCAAGGTCTTAAGTTGAATAAATAATAGGACGGTCAAATGGGTATTGCCTCCATTGATGACGAGTTCGCGGACAAAGTAGATAGGCGCCTAGAATCACTGCTTCCTATGTTGTTGGCTACATGTAGCTGAAAGCTATGGCATGCATCCTCTGTTGATAAAGATAGGAACCCTTTCTCATCCCCAGTATTGCCCTCGAGATACCCAGATATCAACCTGCAATACCCAGATGTGCGCGCACAGCCTCATGGATCCTGAACCTCAAAATAAATAATAATAAGTAGAAGATGTTACCAGGTGCAAAGCTATTCCTATTATAGTCTGGAGGGCCTGGGAGGCTTCCTAGACATGTCGAAAAAGGCTCATAGGTAGGTTATACTGGATGAATAGCCTTTGCTGGTTACTCTAGTAGTCTCTCATAATATAGAGAAGTCTAATCATAGTCGCTACCTGGCTGCGTTTGTTGTCTAGCCCAAAGCACAGGGCTTATATTTCTCTGCAGCAAGGACAGGAGAACTAATCTGCAGTCGCTGCTCTAGCCAGCTCCTCAAGAGGGAGGGAGAATAGTCTTCTCCATTTTAATACTACTTAGATATTCAAAGACATAGATGTGCCATTTTACTAAAGTTAAGCTAACTCCATTTCTTAACCGAATTCAAGCCCTTACTGCCCACCAAGAATCGACTCGGCGATTTTCTCAGCAAACATGTCTGGTATACTCCATTAGCCAAACGCCCACTCGACGAGGAACGAAAAAGGAGACACATACAAACAGTAGCCATCGGGAATCCCGGCGGCACAAACGGGAACGCACTGGCATCGACAACGCGCAGCCCGGTCACTCCACGAACGCGAGCCCTCGAATCCACCACCGCAGTCGTATCATCGTCCGCGCCCATCTTGCCTGCATCCCAGAAGAATCACCCGTTAGCCACAGCTCAAAAAGGCCCCGGGGGCGGGGAGGGGGAAAGGGGGAACGTACAAGACGAAGTGGCATGATAAATCAAACTCATATTCTCCCTCAGCCAGTCGAGAATCTCCTCCCGGGTCTGCACATCCTTCCCAGGCAGATACTCCTCCTCGACAATGGTGCTGTGGGAGGCAATCTCGCGAATGCGCTGCAACGCCGCGATGGCCTGTTCCTGGTCCCCTGCATCGAGAAGCCAGTTCGGACTGATGACGGGCGGGTCGGCGATGTCGGCACTGCGGATCGTCACATTACCCCTGGCCGAGGTGGTGAGGAGGGCGGATCCCAGGGTGAGGT
The DNA here is from genome assembly GCA_025688805.1 of Aspergillus egyptiacus. Taxonomy (NCBI): domain Eukaryota; kingdom Fungi; phylum Ascomycota; class Eurotiomycetes; order Eurotiales; family Aspergillaceae; genus Aspergillus; species Aspergillus egyptiacus. The sequence continues at coordinate 49,129 of MU628598.1, forward strand.
AGTGGTCGTCCGGACCCAGATCAGGCGGGTACGAGCCGTATTCGAGAGAGAGGTAGTTGGCTTCGGGCCAGTCGGCTGGGAAGGTAGAGAGGAAGTCGAGGGTAGATTGACTGAAGGACTCGCGGTAGGAGGGGGGGAATTTCTCGAAGGCTGGATGCATTTTTTCATTAGCTAGGGACCGACCTGGTGCGGATGGCAAAGAAAGACGGAAGAGAACATACCCAGTGCTTGGCCACCTCCGATACTGGAGAGGATTCCGGTCTGGTTGTTGAGATACTCGTCGACGCGGGCAGCGGAGAATTCAGGGTTCCCGGCGGCGATCTGGGTGCCGGTGGTTGCGTTTACCTTGTACGAGAGAGCCATCCATGGTTGGTCCTGAACTCCCTGGCCAACCCCAGGAAGATCAGCAACAACGGGAATGTCGTACTTCTCCAGAGTCTCCGATGGACCGACGCCAGAGAGCAGTAGAATCTGGGGAGAGTGCCACTACACGGAGTCAGCGCAGACCAGACCAGTGTATTCGAGGACTTACAGTGCCAGCAGAGAGGATCACCTCCTTCTTCGCCTTCAACTGATAGGTAAAGTCGGACAACATCGAGTTCGTCCGCACTTCCACCCCGGTAGCCCGCTTGTTCTCATCAAACACGATGCGCGAACCCACGGTCTGCGGATAGATCTTGATATTCGAGTTCCTGGCCGCCAGCTGCAAGAATGAGGTTTCGGAGCTGCTACGAGTAGCCTCTTTCGGATCAATTGCCGCGGTGATAGTGGCGTAGCCGATCAACTTCCCGCTGTTCAAGCCGGGGATGTGCTCAAGGCCGAGCGTGTCGAGAGCCTGCTCCAGAGACGGACCGTATGGACCCAGGTAGTTGCCGTACGACACCTGCAGGGGGCCACCGGCGCTCTCGAACGCCGATTCGTCGTAGGAGATGTTGAAGGATGGATCGATCTTGTCGTAGTTGGGCGGGGTGAAGTTGCAGCTCTTCTTGTACGCCGGATAGACGCTGTCCCAGGTCCAGAAATCATCGTTGACGGTCTCGGACCATGCGTCAAATGTGCCAACTGTGGCTCGGGCGTAACCCATGTAGTTGGAGGCCGAGCTTTATCTGTCAGTAATGATCCTGTCCAGTCCATGAGTGGAAATAGCATACCTGCCGCCAAATGTCTGGCCTGCGACATACATAATCTCGCGACCATTGTAGCCCTAGCACTATCAGGCTGCTGTTGTGCGGTCCCAAGGAGAATTGACATACCGCCTGAGGTTCAGTATTCAACCCAAAGTTGGTCAGGGATTGAAGCTCCCCGCCGACAAAGTTAGCCAGGGCCGAGTAAAAGTCATATCCAGGCACCTGAGTCCGGTTCGAGTTGAGGATTTCGTAGAAGGAGCCGGCTTCGACGACGGCCACCGAGTAGTTCGCTGGATCCAGCGCCAGTCGGGCAGCAATCGCATTCCCAGCCGTCCCTCCTCCGACGACCACGTAGTCGTAGGTGGCATTCTCGCCAGGGAGGCCGAAAGAATTGCCAAACAGCTGCGTCACCCCGCTGGGGGAGAGGCCCACGCCGATGGTACTAGCCAGAGTGGTGGGGAGAAAAGGCAGTGCGTAGAGGAGCGAGGTTCTAGCCATGCTGTCGGCGCTGTATCTGCGTGTTCGCTCTTGGACGATGGTACCTGCATGGATCGACACTGGCCCTGGTAAGGTTCCCTACTTATAGGACTGCATTTAAACATGTTTCCTCCGTGTCCGTCGGTGAACTCGGGCCGAGTCGACTGCTGAATACGCGAAGGATTCCAGCGGGTCAGACTTAAATACGAGAGTGACGGTCAGAAGGCACACAGGCTTGGGGGCTATCACATACGAAATCCTTCCGGAGTACCCACTCAAGATTTGATCCAACAATGGCACCATCGATTTCCGGCCTGAAGCCGGCGTTGTACGCCCTCGTCGCGCTGGGAACATTCAGCACCTGGGGCCGGACGGTCCTGGATGGCTCTTTGGCTCATCTTCTCACGGCGATGCATGGATCGAAGCCCTACCTTCTCCCCGGGACTGAGGCTCCACTGCGGACCAGAATCATCGGCATCTATTGGCCAGTTGATTATTTACTGGATATTCTGATCGTGTTTTTCTGGGAGGCCGTGGATGGATCTCATCCCGGCACTTCGGCCATCGGGATCTACTTTCTGGCGCAGTACTTCAGCGTCCTGACGGGGTTCTACATCGATGGTCTGCGTCAGGGCCAGTCCGCAAAGATTACTTCGTTTCGGTAGGGTCATTCTTCCAGCAGATCAAATGAATTCACCTTGAGCTGACTCGATCCGAATGATCCCTAGGGTGATGCTATGGGTCCTTCTCTTCCAGCTGACAGCAATTGCGTCGACCGGACCATTCTGGGCACTCTGGTACCTAGCTTCGAGCCCGCTGGTCACTGATGGGCTTTCACTAAACGAGCTACGCAATAAATCTCACGCCCCGGCGGGTCACATCCTGCTCGTCCTCCCAGGGCTTCTCCTGGGCTATGTCGTCCCGGCGGTGGCGATGACCCTGCCCTCACCCGACCTAGTCTCCAACAACTTCCAACAACTGGCCCTCGTCGCTTGGAACATTTTTCCCGTCTTCGTCTATCTGGTCATGCAGGCCCTCCACATGGTCCTACCGCAAATTGAACCCTGCAGCCCGAAGACCCGGAACAGGACGGCAATTCGGATCGTGCATGGAACCTCGCTGATCCTCAGCTTCGCATTCCACGCCGGCATCGTCACACTCAGCCTCACGACCCTGCTCTTCCCGAATCTGTGGAGGGGGGAGACAATCAGCCAATTCCATCCGGCTTCGCTCTTTGTCCCCCCGGTGGCCGTCACTGCGGCCAGGACCGTCGGCGATGGGGTCCGCAGCTTCTTCCTCTGGGATCAGGTGTTTGGGTACACGATTGGCATTCTGGTTGCCTGGCTGCAGCTACGCGCGGTCTTGGTCGCCCGCAAGATGGACGGGGATTGGGCCTGGCCGAAGGTCTTGCTTGGGATTGTTGCTGGGGCTGTGGTTGCCGGGCCCGGGAGCGTGTGTGGAGGGATCAATTGGATCAGGGACGAGCTCTTGATGGAGACCGAAGGCAGTGGGAAGAGCGTTAAGGACTAAGATAGGGCTGCTCTGAGGGTGGTTCGGGGCATTCGGGCCGGGAAGGGAGCCCAGAGAGATGTGGAGAGTAACTATACATAGCCGTCCGCGCTGGTGATATTGCTGTCGAGGCTGTTGACATGAACTCTGTTCTTGATAGTCTGATAATCGAGCCTGGTTCAGCTATGCAAGCCAGGAGCGCCTCGTAAAGTGATCGGTATGCGTATGACTCGTGGGATGAACTAGCCGGTGATATGGCGATATGGCTTCCCTAGAGTCAGTCTAGAGTCTAGACTCCTCCCTTCCTTGAACAAGATGTGGATCTCGGCGAAGATTGACCGAGACTAAAATAGTGTCCACCAATATCAACTACCAATTTCCTGCCCTAGACAGGGATTAAATCTGCGATCCCACACAGCACGCTCTAGCAGCCAACGCCCTGATGCCCAGCTGAGCTAGCAGAAATGGTTGGCTCACAATCCACCACCGAGAGAACCATCTAGATGTTTAACCGGAGACGCCGGTCCGAATGGGTAAACTGATTACAAATGCGTTACAAATGCGTAGACAAAGAAGCTGTCCCAGTATATACTACGGTAGGATCTCCAGACAGACCTTCTAAGCTCGAAATTACTATCCCCTCTGAGCTATAGGTAGGTATCTGTCCAAAATGCCCGCCCCCTACAACACCCACACCACGACCGACGAGCTCGTCGCCGACTACACCCCCCTCATCAAGGACAAAGTCATCCTGACCACCGGCGTCTCGTCCGGCTCCCTGGGAGGCTTCTTCGTGCAGAGCCTCGCCAAGGCAACCCCCTCCTGTCTGATCCTCGCCGCGCGAAACCCCGAGAAACTGTCCAAAGCCGCATCGGAGATCACCGCGATCTATCCCGATGTCAAAGTGCGCACTCTCCAAGTCGACCTCGGCTCCCTGGCCAGCGTGCGGGATGCCGCAGCCACAGTCAACTCGTGGGACGACATCCCCGTCATCGATGTCCTGGTGAACAACGCAGGCATTATGGCCGTGGACTACCAGCTTACCGCCGAGGGCTTCGAGTCGCAGCTTGCCACGAACCATCTCGGGCCGTTTTTGTTCACGAATCTGATTATGAACAAGATTGTTGCCGCCAAGGAGCCGCGGGTTGTGGTTGTGAGTAGTGATGGGCATCGCTTGCATCCATTCCGGTTTGATGATTACAATTTCGATGTATGCCCCCTCGAACAACAACATACTCTGGGGTTGGGTAGGTTATCCATAAGAGGCTAATGAAGAGGCCAGAATGGGAAAACGTACAACCGGTGGTACGCATACGGTCAAAGCAAGACGGCGAATATGCTGTTCGCTATCTCATTGGCGCAGAAACTGGGGATGAAGCATAACCTCCAGGCGTACAGTTTGCACCCGGGCGTCATCTGGACCAACCTGGGGAACCACCTGGATTGGAGTGTGCAGTTTGGTGAACTTAGTGGGTGTCTTTCCCATTCCAGCAATGGCGATCTACCTGGCTGACTCGAATAGACAACGCGGACAAGTCTTTGGGCAACCGCGAAGGCTGGAAGGAATTCGATGCCAAACCGCTCGAGAGAGGAGCCGCAACACACGTTTATGCTGCATTTGATCCGTGTCTGAAACGTACGTTGCCGCTGTTATAGCTGTCTCTATGCTGTATGAGGTTACTGACGGAGGTGTGCAGCCAACAACGGGGCTTACCTGATCGACTGCCATGTCGCTGATCCTCTTGCCGACACGGTCAAGTCGTGGGCTGTCAGCAGCTTCGAAGCTGAGAGACTGTGGAGACTGAGTGAGAAGTTGGTTGGGCAGGAGTTTTCCTATTAACGGTCATGTAGACGATAGACTTCCTTACTGCCCATAGATCTGAGGACTATATGAATCCGAGTACCATAACCCTACATGAATACGATGACTATAAGCAAGTGGCTCGAGTATAAAGACATAAATGGATACAGAACTCTTCTAAATAGATAAAGCATACGCCACCATCATGGCAGTCAACCCTCCCGCGAGATACACCACCAGCCGACTGAGCAGAGACCGCTTCTGTGCCAGAGCGTCAGTCTCCGGCTTGATCCTCTCATCCTTCCACGGCAGTCTCCCCCTGGGAAAACCTTGCCCAACATCGATATAATCCAGCTTCGGCGCCGCAGCAATCACCTCCCCCATCTGATCCGACAGCTTATGATCAGCCTGAAAGGGCAAAACCCACGATGCCAGAACCTTGATCGCCCACCCGTCCCACGCCTGGACACGCGTAATCAACGACGACAGCTTCGCGATCTCATGCATCCGCCCCTCCCTCTCGGCCTGGTATGCCGAAAAGACCTTCCTCAGCGTTGCCCGACTCACCCGGCCCCCCTGATGAGCAACGACCGTCCGATGGAGATGATTACACAACACCACAACGGACTCCATCGTCGAATTGCCGCCTAACGCAAGATTCGGCGTGACCTTATGCACCGCGTCCCCGGCCAGCACGATCCGTCCGTGAGACCAATGCCGCAGGACACCCTCCTCGAGCGAAACCATCGACCCGCGGATCCGTCTCTTCCACACCTCGCCGAAGACCAGCGTCTCGCAGACGGGGTGGTGCGCAATCCGCACCGCCACCTCTTCCGCATCGGCATCCGTATACCGTTTCCGTTGCGGCCAGCAGAATTCCTCCCCCTCCCGGCCTTTCAGACGGAAAAAGACAAAAAAGAAAGTCTTCGTCGGCTGCGTCAGGAAGAGAAACGAGTATCGGTCGTCATGCACGACCGTCATATCTCGCTCGCCCAGCTCCGGCATCGCGGGCGCCACACCGACCAGACATTTCCAGCAGGTGACGAGAGATGTCTTCTCCTGCACAGTGATCGGACGTGGGATGGTTGTAGACCTGTTGGCGAATTCCCACATCTTGGTCCTAATCAGGCTGTGCACGCCATCGCAGCCGAGAATCATGTCGCCTCTTTCGACGCTCCCGTCCTCGAGAATGACTTCGACCCCGGTACTGCTGTCTTCTTTCACGTCTCGTACCCGACAGCCGAGACGGATCGGCGTCTTGTCGGGGAGATACTCGTATAGGATTCTCAGGAACTCCCTCCGTTCTAAGAGGAGGACGTCCTCTCCATGGCTGTCGCATTTCATTAGCCATACGTCTTCCCACACCACACCACCAGTGAAGTACGTGAGAAAAAGGGTGGTGAG
>MU628599.1:0-55440 GCA_025688805.1 Aspergillus egyptiacus
AAAGAAAAGAAAAAAGAAGGGAAGAGAGGAATGAGATATAAAAGATGGACCGTCCTGACGCACCGTAGCCCGCTTAGAAAGGTCACGTCCCTCGAGAGTCATCAGCTGGGTCTCCTCTGTAATGCCCATGGCGGCCATGCGCTCCCGGTACTCCGGGAATGCCCAGGCGTTGTACTCCGGGTTTTCCTTCCGCAGCTGCTCGTAGATTGACTGCGCCGTGCCGGTGAGGGTGATGTTGGGGCCGCCGGGGTAAACGGGCCCCGTAAAGACTAGATCGCTGACGGAGGCGATGTCGACGTCGCGGGCTTGCGCGACGTGGTAGCCCTTGCTGGGGAGTGCGCTGGCCGTGGCCGTGGCCGTGAGGGCGGCGATGGTGGATAAGATGACGGATGGTTTCATTGTGTACAGGTGCGTTTGAATGATGGGGGAGTATCGAGGTGTTGGGGTTTGTTGCTGGGTTGGTTGGTATGCTTTGGATCTACCACCGGAAAAGGAACAGGGCTTTATAGTCTTCGACGGCATGGGTAGAAAGGACCTTGCTTGTCCGGTGATGTCCGGTGATGTCCGGTGATGTCCGTGTACAGTGTGTTTCTAGATTGCGTTGTTGGAATAGCAACGAATCAATGTTGACTCGATGTAGGAGAATACTACGTTAATATCACATTGAAGGGGGCCAAAACATTGAAAATGCAGGATACTGCTATGCTGTTGGAACTAAAGCTCTTGGATAATGTCGTTAGTAGCTGTACTGACCAGGGAGGCCTCCAGTAGGGCACTATACAAGAGATGGCCCCCAAATCCTAGGGTGGTATTGGAGTCTTGGGTATTCAGAGGATTGGCTCGATGAAGGATTCCGAGCAACTTGGGCCCCAGTTTTGACCTGCAGGATCTGTGGCCGCCGAGTCTGAAAGTAAGACAGTTCAGGCACGGAAGCCACTGTAAAAGATTCTGCCTAGTGAGTTTGTCCGAGGTCTTCAAGTTTTACTCCGTACCTCAGTAATCTGAGCAGTAGTGTGGTGATTTAAGCGTATGTAGCTTCTCACAACCACTACCCCAGCTTGCTGAGACCCTCTTCAAGTACCAGGAGGAATCCATACCATGCCTACAGCTTCTTTACCTGTTCAACGGCGTTTTATCTTACCCATACCTCGACATCCATCCTTCTCATAGGCAATCCATTGAATCCTGCAACTGCAGAGACGGCAAAGGCGCAGAGAGGAACGCTTAGTCTTGATCCTGCAGGATTGTCTAGGCCCTTATTGCTGAAACATCTGTCATCTTCATCTTGAAGCCCAGGAATACCTGCATTCGTTTCGCGGAATTGGATTGTTTTATTTGTCGGTTAGTGCTTGAATGAATCCTGTATTGGTGTTAAGCACTCTAGAGATCCAGAGGGTACTTTTTGGCCAGGGATGGGCATCTACATTGGATGTAAATGTACGCTTCCTAGACAATGTATTCTCGTCCATGTGGAATGTAGGTTAGGTAGTATTAAGGTAGGTAAGGTGCCCCGGCCAGCCCCTCGGAGTCGGAAGTCAGACAATGCAATGCAGTGGAATCCCCGCCAGTGGGGTTTGATCTTACCCTAAGAGACAGAGAGTGAGACACACACACACAGAGAGAGAGAGGGAGGGAGGGAGGGAGACAGAGGCGGGGTCCTGGGGCCGTGTAGCCGGCGGCACGGCACGACTGGAATTCCAAATTTTTATAATAACGCTAAGAGTATTACTGTGCACAGCCTCGGTAAGATATCGAGACGCAGATTAATCTTAGAGTACTTCCAGGACAACACACGCAGAGGTCTTCGTGTGAGCTAAAAAGAAGCAATAATGCTACTTCGAGTCGCATCCAGCTTGTAAGGTTATGTACGTGCCTGGGATCCAGGCGTCGCTCAGTTCTAGGGATATAATAGCTAGAGTTGACTCTCTCCCAGGAAGAGTTAAGGTTGTTCGTTTGTAAACAAAATGAAAAGTTAACCAACGGCCTCCCATTCCTCCAACCTTGAGACATTATTCAGTCACTGGTTTTGTTATGGACTATCTACATTGTTGGTGATCTTGTGGATAGGCCCATAGATAGGGAGATGTTTAGGACCATGGACTGAAATGGGCCCGACCTTAGGGGCAGAGCTGTATAAGTACATACTTTCTATGGAAGTAGACCTTGGTTTCGGGGAGCTGATCGAATCAACCAGACGTACGTAGTTGGTAGAATATGAGGTGACTGTATGGTGAGGAACTGACGAGATCCTTTCTTTCGTCGCCTATTTCCCTGCTCTCCCGGGCTGAGTCTCTCTTAAGCGACGTGGAAGCGCGGGCCAAGAAGCGACACGAGGCTCAAGGGAGACTGGGGACCATAATCCATATATACCCCGCTTTCTGGATGCATCGGCAATGCCGTGGTTGAAATGGATGCCGCGACTTTGGCGACAGCTGGAGCTGTGCTCTATCGAGAGGGAGTGGGGGGTTGCCGGGATGGCGACACTGACAATGACTTTCACGAACGTCGGTCCTCTGCGAGTCTCCTCACAGGCCAGACACTGCCCTACCATCTGCATGAGCCTGGTTGTCCATGTGTGATAGTCACACTGATGAGCCTTGGATGCTGGCCCGAGTATTGACAGTAAATTAACAGTCCTATCTCAGAAAATCAGCGGGGTATTGGTCCGCGAGACTTTTTTATAGAACCAGACCCTGGTTATCATGCCGTTTTCAGATGTTTTGATGCTATTTCTACCGCTCTGCAGCCAATAGCACCTCCTAGCGAGATGGAGTGCTCGGACAGTGTGCTGTGGCTGCAGGAATTGTGCCTTGAGCTGCATTTCACACCAACAGCGCTTAAAACCCGGGATATCCGCTGCCCTGGTTGGCTTCCATTCTGTCGGGTCAGGGCATTGTTGGACAATTTGCTATCATTAGAACGATCAAAATCAAGCTAGTGAACGCCTTTTTGGAGAGGGCCGCAGCAATGTGTTGGCACCTCCACGAGGCTGATTTCCCCTCTTTCAATTTCCCCTGAGCGAGAACACTGGAGTGGTGATGTTATTATTTATTCCCCAGCTCTACTCTCCATCCCCATCCCATCCTCAGGCTCTGCAACCACCCCTTCTATCTTGAAGTTAAAGATAATATCGAATTTCAGACCACCATGGTCGCCATCCGTCTGCCTCGCCCAACAGGCGTCTACGTGCCAAACTCTCCCAGGAGTGTCACCGCCGACATGATCTCCTCTCCTCTGTCCGCCGACTTCAACTTCGACTCGGAGACCCTCACTCCCTCCATCATTCCCGCCCTCGAATACATCTCCTCCAAGCTGCAGCAGAAGATGATGCACGTCACCTTGCTCGTCGGCCGAGGCAAGCCCTATCCAACCGGCCAGCCATCCGACCTCATCGTCATCCCATCCACCACCCTCGAACCCACCGTCTACCGTGTTCTCGCCCGCACAATCGCCAAAGCCGCCCTCAAGTTCTCCCTCGGCCAAAGCTGGACCGACGCCCTCAACCGCAGCCAGCACGAGCGCCACGCAAACGAGTACCTCATCGAGCGCTCCATCCTGCAGAACGAAGTCATCTTCAGCCGCGAAGGCCTCACCCTCCTCAACGTCGACCGCATCTACACCTTCAAGCGCCGGCTCTGCATCCTCTCCCACTGCAAGACCACCCCGCCCAAGGAATCCTACCTCACCTCCTGTGTGCGCCTCCTCCACCGCACCATCGAGGATTTCCAGGGCCGCCCCTTCAGCAAGGCCTTCTTCCACCGCGTCTACGAGCAGCTCGACGTCCGCGACGAGCTCCTCACCCACGTCGCCGACATTTACAAGAAACAGTACAACCAGGAGGGCATCGTCCTCCCGCCTCCGCCGAAGCCCGTCGTCATGGAGCGGAAGCCGCCGATTCGCACGATTCGCATCCGCAAGCAATCCACCGCGCCGCGGTCGGCTACTAAACCGAATAGTAGCATGCCCACCAAGCGCGGGCCGAAGACCCCACAGTCGGCCTCCGATGTCACTCCGATCACAAGGAACGAGTGGAATCTGCTGTTTGGCCCGGACTTTCGCAAGCCAAGGCCGACCGTCACGAAATGGACGCCTTCTCCGACTGTCTTGGCTGCGGCGTGAACATTCAAAAGATAGGGTGCTTGCGCGTCAGGCACTACATATCCATATCCCAAACTTGAGATCGTACCAAACACAGACTCAAGAGGGCGCAAAGTCCTTCCGCGGAAATTACTCCCGGGCAGGCGGGGCATCAACGCTGACACCTGAGATCGAGTCCAGCAAGCTGCATGCCGCAGAAGCAAAGGCTGAACCATATCATAAGTCCATGGTCAGCCGCTCTGCGAAGGTCACCAGGACCGACTCTTTCGTCCTTCAAGGACATTCGCTTCGCTTCCTCAGGTGCAGGCCTGAGATGCATGACGTTACGACGTGATGTATGATGTACATCCCTTGTATATAACATGAATATCTAGACTGTATATACATAATCAATTGACATGATCTTGCCAAACCTGCTTACAAATTGAAACTCTTCGGCACTTGGCCGATCGTCTCCCCCGCTCTCACCGGAGTCACGTGGTGGAAGTATGAACCGTCTATACGGTATGTGTCCAGGTGTAGATATGGAACTCGATACCTAGTATTTATCAGTGGAAGTACAGTAGAACTTGCTAAAGTCTTTACCGTAAGGCTAGGCTATTCGGAGTACACTGATGGAGCACATTGATCTGGACGGCGTTGCAACTCACAGCAGCTGGAGCCGAGTACAGAACCGGCGTGTTATGTGGAGGAATTGATAACATTATTATTAACCACGCTCTCTTCCTTATCGCCCCGCTCTCTGCAAGTGATCGAATCCCCTCATCAGCCAAGAGAGGACCTTGGAAGAAATAAATTCCAAGCGATCAGGCACATTATTTACTTTTTCACACCCCTCTTCAGCATCTCTGCGTAATCTATATCTCACATCCACCAAGGTGTGATATACAGAGAGGCTAAGGTCCGCTGGCGAGTCCAAAATGCGGGAGTCCGCTAGTCAAATTCCTTCCGCCATCCCCGCGGTCGAATCCCAGCTCGACGACGACAACGACAAGAAATGGAGCGCCAAGGCTCTCATTCGCCATGCTGAACGCTCGCATGCTCGTCTGCCGGGGATCAGAAAGGTCCCGCTGCGTTCCATTGGTGTGATTATACTTGTTGCGCTGGTCAATGTCATTGTCTGGATTGCCGTTGCGGTCGTTTTGGTATCTTACGTTTCCTCTGCTCTTCTACCGGATATCGAGGCTAACTTGGATGTATAGCGATACCACCCGTGAGTAACTGCCAGGAGGGCTTCAGGCTCAAATGTAACTAATATTTGCAGTTCTCTGGTCTCAAATGCTGTCCTGTCATACACCCTGGGTCTGAGACATGCTTTTGATGCGGATCATATCTCGGTATGCTCTTCAGGTTTTTCTCTCCGGAAACAGCTCTAATACTGTCGCGTAGGCCATCGACCTTATGACCCGGAGGCTCCTGGCCACCGGTCAAAGGCCTGTCACTGTGGGTACATTTTTCTCTCTTGGCCACTCGACCATTGTCATCATCACGTCTATTGTCGTGGCAGCTACGGCCGCCGCTGTGTCTTCGCGCTTCGACAAGTTCAGCACGGTGGGCGGAATCATCGGAACGTCTGTCAGTGCTGCGTTCTTGATCCTGCTGGGTATCATGAATGCGTATATCCTGTACAAGCTGTACAAGCAGCTTCAGAAGGTTCTGGGCCTTCCGGAGGGCCAGGAGGATGAAGCGTGGAAGATTGAGGGGGGTGGAATTTTGTTCGGCGTGTTGAAACGGATGTTTAAGTTGATTGATCGGTGGGCACCTTAGTCTCCTGCGAAAGGCGTAAACTACGTCGCGCTGACTGTTGCTAGTTCATGGAAAATGTACCCGCTTGGGGTTTTGTTTGGACTCGGATTTGATACCTCGTCTGAGATCGCTCTTCTTGGAATCTCGTCTATCGAGGCTGCCAAGGGGACCTCGTTCTGGGTCATTATGATCTTCCCAATCCTATTTACAGGTATGTAGCCAGCCAGCCGGTTACGGTCAATCCGACTAACACCTCCGAGCCGGAATGTGCCTCCTCGACACAACCGACGGAGCCCTAATGCTGGCACTCTACGTCCAACCTGCCGCCAACTTCCTCCCGGCAAAGCAATCCCGTCCAGCCTCCCAAACACCCCTGATGGACCCCTCCGACCCAATCACCCCATCTCAGAACCACCGCGACCCCGTCGCCTTCCTGTACTACTCCATCGTACTGACAACCCTGACCGTCATCGTCGCGATCATCATCGGCGTCATCCAGCTCCTAACGCTCATTCTGAATGTCGCCGAGCCAACCGGCCGATTCTGGGACGGCGTCCAGACAGCAGGCGATTACTACGACGTTATCGGTGGCGCGATTTGCGGCGCCTTCCTTGTCTTTGGCACGCTGAGTGTGTTCGTCTATAAGCCTTGGCGGAGATGGATTGCTAGACGGCATAAAAAACCTATTATTACTGTGACCGATGAGGAGGGGTATCGGGATGAGGTGGAGAATGAGAGCGCGATCCCAAGGGCGGATACGCCGTTGAATGGGGGGAGGTATTCGCCGGTGGTTACTTATGGCACTGTGCCGAAGGGGGCGGCCACTTGAGCTCACGTGAAGGTGAATTTCCCATCTATTGAAAATATTTGCTGTGTCACAGTGCGTTCAGTAAATGGATGGAATATGGGGATATATACCATGGCGAGATATAGATACCTAACATACAGTCAAGACTATATAGAATTTTATGCCTCAGGCAGCAATCAACGTGATCGTCAGGCCGACGTCATTATTCCTCGATTTCTCCGATCGAATTCAAGAACTTTTCCACCTGCAACCAATCCTTGCTTTGGATGCCTTCAGAGCAGCCCTTTTTCAGGAGAAGAAAAAGAAACCGCGCTTTAACAATATAGCGACACCGGCGACCACTATGCCGACACCCTGAGCGTATCATCGCCAGCGCCATCCATACCTCGCATTGGTTCTCTTAAAAAGCAGCAGCAGATTACGACTATGACGTCCTTTCTATATCAAACAAATACCTGTATATACATTCCTATCCCACGAACAACGATATTTCTTATATCCTTATGATCGATACCATATATACCATATACTACTTGTTTTAATAACGATCAGCGCAATGGAAACACCACTTGATCATGTCTGAACCCACAGCAAGCTCTCCCACACTCTCCGACCCCGAAGGATTTACTCTCTCGTCGTGTCCAACGATATTTGTTCTCCCGACGCACTTATCCCTGGATGCGCTGCACGAGGCTGAGGAAACGCTAATCCAGAACGGGGCCCGTTTGACCTACGACGTCGCCGAGGCTGCGCTTGTTCTTGGGAAGGTCGGACAGAAGAAGCGCGCGGCGCTGGAGCTTAGATCGCGGGGTGTGTGGACGGAGGAGATTAGTCGGCCGTCTAGCCCCGAGCCGCCGGTGAAGCGACGGCGGATTGAAGACAGGACTGCGGTTGGCGCGGAGGAGATATACCTCAGTACGGAGGATGAGAGCGAGGAGGATGGGGTGCTGGGTCGCAAGAGACCTGCTGCGCATTTGAAGCATCCGCAATTGTCGTCGCCGACTTCGTCGAGTTTGGGGGCTGTGATTACTGCTGATTCCCAGGATGGAGTGATTAGGGTTGTGAAGCTTGATTGGCTGGCGCAGTGTGTTGAGGCGCAGGAGCTCCTACCGATCGATCCGTTTGTGGTGTATTGTGCGCGGAAGGTTGAGCGGCCGGCAACCAAGGCGGATATGGAGATTGCGAACTCGCAGGCGATCATTGACCGGGCGAAACAAGACGCCGCTTTCAAGATGCCCTTGCCGCCTGTTGCGAGAAACCGGTTCCATCTCGGGGTCGCCTCGAGTCCGCGGCCTCCTCCGAAGTTGATTCGGCAGACTACGTCGGAGAATGAAGAGGCAGAGGCGGAGCCGTTGCCTCCCATGCCGGATTGGGTTCGAAACAATGTTCTATATGCATGCATGCGGTCGTCGTTCTACAATTCGCCGAACGATAGATTCATTGAGCAGCTCGTGAAGATACGAACCATCCGCGAACTCAATCTCGACGAGATCGGAGTACGGGCATACAGCACCGCCATCGCCGCTATAGCAGCCTATCCCTACGAGATCCGGCGTCCAGCCCAGATCCTCGCCCTCCCAGGCTGCGACCACAAGATCGCCCACCTCTTCGCCGAGTTCAAATCCACCGAACACGGCTCCCTAGCCGAAGCCGAAGCCCTCGACCATGACCCGAACCTCAAGACCCTCCATCTTTTCTACAACATCTGGGGCGTCGGCGCCAAAACCGCCCGCGACTTCTACTACGCCCGCCAGTGGCGTGACCTCGACGACATCGTCGAGCACGGCTGGAATACCCTCTCACGCGTCCAGCAGATCGGCGTGAAATACTACGACGAGTTCCTCCTCGACATCCCCCGCTCCGAAACCGAATCCATCGCCCGCACTGTCCGCAATCACGCCAACGCCGTCCGCCCCACAGCCACCTACGACGGCAGGGGCGTCGAATGCATCGTCGTCGGCAGCTACCGCCGCGGGAAAGCCGTCTCCCACGACGTCGACCTCATCCTCACCCACCGCGACGAAGCCGTCACCCACAACCTCGTCCTCGACGTCGTCGCCTCCCTCGAATCCGAGGGTTGGATAACGCACACCCTATCCCTGCACCTTACTACCTCCAACCGCAACCAGCAAACCCTCCCGTACCGCGGCGACGCCGTCGGGGAAAACCGCTTCGACTCGCTCGATAAAGCCCTCGTTGTCTGGCAGGACCCGAGTCCGCCCCGCCCCGGCTCAAACAATAAGAGCGATGGAACCACCGGTGGTACTAGTGGCGGAAATACAAACCCCCACCGCCGCGTCGACATCATCATCTCCCCCTGGCGGACGGTCGGGTGCGCGGTGCTCGGCTGGTCCGGGGACACGACCTTTGAGCGGGATCTACGGCGGTATGCGAAGAAGAGTCGCGGGTGGAAGTTTGATTCCAGCGGGGTGCGGGAGCGGACGACTGGTGGGCAGGTTATTGATCTGGAGAGGGGTGGCGAGACGTGGGAGGAGCGGGAGAGATTGGTGATGGAGGGGTTGGGGGTGGGCTGGAGGGCGCCGGAGGAGAGGTGTACGCGATAGCATATAGGACTTGGGAGTTATAAATTATCTTCTCTATGAAATAATATATATAATGTGTATGTATGGTGAATGTTTTTGATGTCTTTTGTAGTGTAGTATAGTATTACTCGTAGTACGATATAGATACCTCGAATCCTGCGACGTAGGGTTACTTCCAAGTTACCTCAACCCAGAACCTAAAGCATCCCATGCAGTGCCCAGCTGGTGGGCAGAACATGCCGAAAAGGACCCATAGCCCCAACAAACCTTAAATATAACTTCAAATAGCTTAAGTTAGCAACATATTATAAATGATTGGCGGATGACATTCCAGCTATGGGGAACATATCCGTGGCTGCTCGCACTTCCGTCCGCCAGGTCATGGTTCCAGCAATCCATCCCATCCATACTAACTTACTAAGTAAATAGGCACGGGATCCATCGACCAGAGGTCGGGTCTGCCATCATGGATCCGATGCCGAGGTGCCAGAGATAGGTGAGTAAGTTAGGTAAGGCAGGGAGATTTGGGGAAAAGGCGCTTCAAGAATTCGATGGTAAGGTAGGTAGGTAGTGGGTCGGTGCCTCGACGACTTCCGGTGGTTCTGATTCGTTTCTTCTGCTTCTTCTTCCTAAGTAAGCTCCTATGGGATCAGATAGAGATTTCTCTTGGCTCTTTAAGTTAAGGTACTAGGTATCCTTGATAGTAAGGTAGTAGTATAGTAGGTAGTGGTGCTGGTGACCCGTGACCTGGTGCGACTACCGTATTCGGCAATGGTCTCCAAGGCTGGAGATTCAATCTTCATCCCCTTCCATCTTCCATCTTCCCACTTTCTTCATCTTCAGGTTGTTTCATCGTCTCACTCTCAGTACCATCCTATCTTAGATACAAATGCTGCGGCAAGTAGTTAACCCTGCGTCCTTTCTGCCGTCCACTGATCAGATGCATCCAGATCTACCCGCCACGAACCGAACCTTGGGAAAGAGAGTGCACTTTTTGAGGTGCCTGCTCGATGGGTCGAGCACAGGCCATTTCCATATACATGTGGCCACTGCATAACCATGGGAGTCCGCGAACCCTAAAAAAAGCCAAGCCGAGTCGAGCAGCCAGATCAGCGCATCTAGACCCAAGCCTGCCATGGTTGGCGGCAGTCAGGTAGATTCACCCGCCTCTTGCTTCTATGCTCTTGTTTTTTCAGTGCACATGTGCTCTCAACGCCGCCGCCATGAAATCATCCATGACACTCACTCTCAGCTCCATATCTGTCTGCTTCAGGCACTCACCCTTCCCGCGACGAGATATTTAAGGATTTTTACTCACAGCTCCTGATTGAGCCCTGTGGTTACTTTTATTTCTGCTTGCCCCTTGGCTTTAAAACGAAAAACTCGGTTATGATAGTTCCGCAGCGCTAGGTATATCAAATTCCCTACTTGCTGCCGCCAGCAAACACATCCTCTCCGTCCTTGTCCACAGCCATCCGCAATGCAAACTTCCTTTCCGCCAATCCTCCCCAAGGACAGAGCTTCTACGACACATTTACCCGGTACAAGTCCCCCAGGTCTGGGGAATGGTACGCGGGGCGGGTGGACCATGCCCCCATGGCGCAAAAAGGTCCATATGGCCTGCAATACATGCCGGGCAAACCGTATCAAGGTACGACAACCAAGCCCGCTAGATCTATTAGAAACTTTTTGAGTATTAACTTCTTCTTTCTGCAGTGTGACGGCTCCAAGCCCTCGTGCTCGACATGCTGCGCTCGCGGCCGACAATGCGAATATGCGGAATTCGACCGCCGGACGAAAATGGACCTCAAGTCGTACATCCGCAACTTGGAGATGGAGAAGTCAAATCTCCAGATCATCGTCCAGCAGCTGCAGTACTGTCGTACTCCCGAAGCGATTGAGCACTTGAAGCGGATCCGGCAGTCTACTTCTATCACAACGACTACAGACACCAACCCGTCTCCTCCTTCGGGTATTGAAGGAGGAGGAGGGGGAGGAGGAGGAGGAGGAGGTGCTGGAGGAGGCAGAATATCTCTTCCGAGGAGGCCGTCAGGGACATATTTTGCGTCTGAAACAATACCTGAACAGGAAGAGTGTATTGAGATTGAGCGATTCGACACCGGCTTCGGCATGATCCCCTGCCGGGCCATCACGGGCCGCACCGTGGCGGCGTTCTTTGCGTGCATGGGCACGTTGGTGCATATTGAAGGGGAGGATGTGGCGGCGCGGCTGATCGAGCATGTATATCAAGGTCCCTGTCCGGATGTGCAGAGCGTCTGTGAGCTTTGTGCAATTGCGGCGGTGGGCGGGCAGGTTGATGGCGACGGGGTGCCGACAGGGTGTAAGAATGAGTATTTTGGGATTGCTATCTTACTGCTCTGTGATACGCTGGAGAGGGACACGAAGCAGGGGATCCGGGTGATTATATGTCTCGTGACGTATATGATATTGACGAATATCAAGAGTGCACGAGCATTTATAGGTATGTGTCCCGTTTGGAGAAAATGATAGCTTGGGGCTGGACCCTGACAATGGCAGACTGCGGTCTATCTCTAGCCCGACGGGTTATATATCGTCTCAATCATCTTGGTGAAGCACACCAGGATGAAAGGCTACAGACGCTGAGGCTTTTTCAAACCTTGATTACGCTTGAAAGGCATGTTTCTCACCCCCTGATTACCATCTGCACCGGGGCTCACTCATAAATGTCAGCTGGTTGAGCGTCAACCTCAACTACAATCCCACCCTAACCCTCGAAGAGGCCCAGTCGGTCAGTCACCACAGTCCCTTCCTGCACTCTTATCCTTCTATCCATTAACGACGAGTAAAAGATTTCCATCTACGGCGCAGAAGCCTTTCCCTCACCTTCCCCGCCGACAATCCAATTCCAATTCAACAAGCTCGCCGTCCTCTCTGCCCGAATCCACACCCAACTCCGCAACTCCGCCCACCTCCCCTGGCAGTCCATCGCAGAAAGCTCCCAAACCTTAGAAACATGGCGCTACGAGCTGCCAGAGGCATTCCACCTGAGCGCCCTCCTCCCCCAGAACCTCCAATCCGATCCCGGAAACGAAAACGAAAGGATGCCCCCCTCCATCCGCCGCTGTCTCCTCCTTCTACACATAGTCTACCTCGAAAGTCACATCCTGCTGTACGAGCGCTTCATCCGGCGCTGCTCCCCACAGACCGAAATCACAGCCATTGACGAGGCCATTCGTCGCAAGTATGCGGGCTTCGCTAGACAGCTCTCACAGATCATTGCGATTATCCATGGCGATAAGACTGGGTTTGTGCAGTCTTGGATTCTTATGTACCTCTCCCCTCCCTTTTTACCATTTCCCCTTCTTCTTCTAAAGCTAGCGGTTCAAAAACTGACAGTAGCAGCCACGCATCCTTCCACGCAAGCACAACCCTCCTTCTAGACCTCTGTTGCTGCCTACAAGCCGGAGCCGGAGCCGGAAGCAGCGGTGGCCCCGTCTCGGTTTCGGTCTCGGTCTCCGAGCATCTAAAGCACATCGAGAACACCCTGCAGGTGCTGCAATACTGCAGCGTCAGGAACAGTGCCGTCGCGAAGTTTTCTGTCTCGTTGCGTCCGCTGTATGAGGCGTTGAGGAGGTTGGCGGGATCGCAGCCACAGGGGATATTGGGTGGTTTAGATGAGAGCCAGCGGCATCTGCAGAAGGAGCGGGAACGGGAACGGAATGTTGAGCTCCAGCGACTCCTAGGGCAGATTGTACATCGGATGAGGTTTCCGAGGGATGAGGATATATGGCATTGAAAATGAAAACTAGCATTCGAGGATGGGGGGTGATGGAGTGGCGGCGACGTATACTCTTATTAATGGATTGGTTTGTATAGTCCATCATACTCATTAGGGCTGACAATGTATAATAGGTATATATAATAGTATCTGAACCTAGGAGCTAGGAGCTGGTTTCAAGCAGGCAAAAATAAGACTAGGAGGGTGCATGTGCATCCGGATCCGTCACGTCAGAGTAGTAACCTAGGTAAGTAGCTGGTTCACTTTATACATAAGGAAATATAGTATAGTACAGAACATCCACGAGCATATGATATCATTCTCCTTCTATTCATCACATAGTGTTACCGTAGTAGTCAACGGTTCGGTAAGTTCATTAGGTACATACATATACTCCCTCAGGTTTTGCCTCGCAAAACTGAATCCCCACCCCCGTCTCCAGCTTCAACGTGCTTGTGCTCCAAAGAGTCCGACCGGATCACTAGTAATAATAATGATAATAACAACAAAACGAACGGTCGTCACCCACAACGATGCAAAGTAATAACATGGGATACGGATAAGATGTGAGGGGAGAGAAGGGGGGAAAAAAAATAAATAAATAAATGAAAAAATAAAAACAAGACGGGGGAAGAGAAAAAGAACAGATCACACCAGATTCCGCGAACTGGCCATCTCGCCGTACCGGCCTCTCGCCCTCGTGGTGTCGTAAGCATTGACGACCCGCATCTGCCCGCCCTCGTCCGCCTGACTGAAGGCGTACCCGCGCTGCTTGCGCATCCGCTGCACCTGGCGCACCTTGCGGATCGCCTTCTGGAACTGCTCCATGCGCGGCCGGTAGTCCTGCACGTTGTACTTCTGGATCTCCTGCACGTGGTGGTAGTGCTGCGGGTAGTACATGCGCTTTGCGTACTTCCAGGCGTAGTCGCGGAGGAGGCAGAGACAGGGCAAGACGATGGCCATGAGGTAGAAGATGGGGGAGGTGAAGAGGCGGGGGATGGTGCCGTAGTATTCGCGCGAGAAGCCGATTGCGGGGGCCGCGTAGCCGTAGGCGGGGAGGAAGGCGAGCCAGATGATCATTGAGCCTGGGATGGCGAGGAAGGTGTACTTGGTCCAGATGTTGGTGATCAGGGCTGCTTTGCCGAGGACGGTGGCGAGGACGGCGGTGTAGAGGGCAGAGCCCCAGACCCAGTGGCCGGCGGTTTTGCCGTCGGCTTGGGGGAGGTCGTAGAGGAAGATCAGCTGGGAGACGATATACAGGATCAGGGAGTGGTAGAATCCATTTGCGATCCAGGACCAGAAGCTGTGGCGTTTGAAGAATAGGCCCTTTTGGCCGAGTTGGTACAGCTGGGGGTACCGGTCTAGGAGGCGAGCGGAGATGAATTGATCGCAGATGCCCATCGCGAACGGGGGGAGCACTGTGAAGAAGACGTTGTAGAATGATAGCGTCCATGATTCGTAGATGACTTCACCGGAGAATGCATTTTGGAAGGAGTACTATAACTGTTAGGCTTTTTGTTCTTCTTTTGCTGAGTCGACACGGAGCAGCGAACTTACCCAAAACTGTGTCATATACAGCGCAATATTCTTGTAGAATGAGTATAGGATGACTCGACTAATACGATGGTAACTCCAAGCCCCGTGAACAAGAAGGAGCTTCCGAAGGTAGCGGAATTGTGCAATCGAAACATCAGCCGATCTTGCGGCCTGTAGACCTTCAACACCGCTAATACCAACGCCAACGTGAGCGGCTTGGATCATGGAAACGTCGTTGGCACCATCGCCAATAGCCAGAAGGAGTGATTTCAAATGACGCTTGACAAGTTTGACTACGAGAGCCTTTTGAAGGGGTGAAACACGACTGCAGAGATTAGCTACTGCTGAAAAAACATGAGGCAGAGACGAGAGGCTTACCAACAGACGACAGCCTTGCACAGGACGGCAAGGTCAAGGAACAGCTTTTCCATATCCTTCTCCAGCGCAAATGTCAGAGACCGCCCATCAATGATCAACGCCATTTGTTCGGCTTCGGTCTGGCTTTGGACCGCTTGGAGCTTCTTCGTCAAACTATCTCTGGTGGCTTGAGCACTCTCTTCGTTGATGATCAGGAGGGTCATGTCCTCGGAGATTAGCTTGCATGACATGCCAATGTTGATCGCAGTCTCCTGTCTGTCACCAGTCAGGACCCAGATCTTTATGCCCGCGGTCTGCAACGTATGAATGGTATCCGGAACGCCATCTTGCAGTCGGTCCTCAATGGCGGTAGCGCCAAGGAGGTAGAAATCCCTCTCAATAAGTTCAGCGGCCTTGTCAAGCTCCTCCGCACGATTTCCGCCGACTGTTGTAGCCGCTTTGTCAAATATTTGGTACCACTGCTGGAATTCGTCTTCAGGAATTTCACGCATGGCCAAGCAAAGAGTGCGGAGACCATCAGATGCGTATTCCTCGAGATGTTGCAGGGTAGCCTCGACGATGGGATTATCGGGATGGAGACGCTCGAGGATGACGGTATCCGCACCCTTGATGTAGATGCGGATCTTACCATCTGGACATCGGAAAATGGTCGACATGCGCTTTCGAGTTGAGTTGAACTCGCAGACTGCCAGCAGTTCATACTCGTACTCTTGTCCTTCAACCGAGACGATGACGGATCTAGGTCTTCTGTTGGTAAACCGATATCCCATCGTCGCTGCACCCTCAACAAGAGCCCCTTCGTCAGGGGACGCCGCTTGATACTTGATCTTATCGGGTTCCGCATCGGATCGCTCGGGAATCACAGTATGGCAGGTGGCGAGAAGAGTCAGAAAATGGTGGATAGCGTCCTTAGACGGGTGGGAAGCCAAGTTCTTGGTGAGCTGCTTGAAATCGTGTACTCCAACTTCAACCCCGTCTTCTACCGTCACGCGTCGGTCTTCCGGGACATCTTCTCCGTACTGGATACCGGCAATCGTGCACTGCTTAAACTCCATCATGTTGCAGGTCAGGGTGCCTGTCTTGTCAGAGAAGATGTACTCAATCTGACCCAGTTCTTCTACCAACGATGAAGTCCTGCATGTCGCGGGAGTGTCCGTCACGTCGTAGTAAATGTCCAGATCAGAGTTGATCAAAAATGCCTGAGCGTATTTGACAATCTCAATCGTGACGAAGAGAGAGATTGGCACAAGATTTGAGTAAAGCACCCAGTACGTGAATATGTCCATGATGAACTGCTTGCCCGGGTTCGTGCTGGCGTAGTCAAGGTAGGTAAGCTTCTCTTTCTCGGTCTGCCGGATGATCAAGTCACCAACGGAGCTGACCACGCTGAGTGCAATGAGAATGCTGACCAGCATCAGGATCTGAATGTTGACCATGCGCTCTACCGCAGTGCGCTTGATAGGTGTTGCTGTGGCATTTCGCATCAGCTTCGTTTCGTGACCGGTAAAGACAACAATGCCGTGAACCCATGGGGTGTTCCGAAGTGTGGCGCCTCGCAGAAGAAGCTGATCCGGTGCCAAAGGCAACTCTTTTTCTCCACCACCAGCCTGCATCGTCAGTGTAGCCTCGTAAGTGTACAAGCTGCTGTTGGGTTGTTCAGAGCGTATCCGCCCACTGAGCCTGCTGAGATCAGCAGGACTGACGAGGTGTGAGGTTTCCGGAATGCCTTGTTTGATCTTCAGATTGGTTTCACCGTCCAGGTTTGCTGTTTCAATGTAACACAGACCCTCCGGTTCCGAAGAGGCCAAGAGAACCAAGTCAGCCGGGAAAGGCTGCTCGGATTCAACACGGACGATGTCCCCCACAGACACGTCCACCCACTTGGTTTCATGAAACGCAGACCCCTTGAGAACCTGTGTCTTCGAGTAATTCAGTGATTTGTCCGAGCTCCTCCGTTTATAATCCTCAACCAGTTCCTTGATGGCCGACACCATCAAAACAATTAACAACGGCCCAATCGTAGTGTACCGATTTGTAGGGGATACATTAGGAATCTGCTGCAACACGGCGGTGAACAAGAAAAACAAGTTGGCGTATTTCGAGAACTGTTCGTATAGGAACTTCGGGAGGAAGGTAATGATGTTGTACTTGGCGGTTGACACATGGTTGTCAACAAACTTGTGTACCGCATTCGCCGGCGGGTTGTTCAGCATTATCATACGAGGGCCGAGAGCAGACGGGTCGACCTTCCTTCGGCCAAACCCGAACTTGAACGACGGTCTTCTCGACTTCTTCTGCTGCGCAGCCCCTTCCTCGGAGACATTACTATCGACTCGTGCGGCGCCAGCCCCGTGCTCGGTGAGAGGGAGGTCCATTTCGGAATACTCGGGCTTCATTCCCAGCATGCTTTTCGCCCTGCCCACAAATCCACCTCCCAGACCGAGTATACTATTCCTCTGATTTGCCTGCCGCATGCGAGAGTCTGCCTCAATCGGACTCTGCCCAGTCATATCGTAGTACCCATGCGTCGCCCGTTCATCATCGTACTCGTCAATCGAGTAGCGCTGGTAATTGCTCAACCCGGAACTCTGCGAGTAGGTCCGAGACAAATCCTGTCCGGAGTATGGATCGTTCATGTAAATGCCAGCCTGGATCGGAGGCGCAGAGCTCGTCGCATGGGCGCCGGGCTGCTGTTGCTGCCCCCGTCCACCGACGAAATTATCATAAGAAACCGACGGGCGAGGTAGGGCTTGATCGGAATCGTCAATGTCGTACTGTCGCAAGAGACGCTCGTCGTTGACCGGCGGCGGCCGTCCGGTGTTGTAAATAGGAGCCGACTCCTCCAACTGCAGCAGGTCATCATCCCGGCCAGCGGCGGGATGACGACCTGGAGCCCTACCGCTGGCCATGATGATCTAGGAGGGCTAGCACCGTCAGTGTGATGGTGTGCCCCAGGGGCAGCATCGATTGCGGAGTGGGTGTTTTCGCGGTGACCGAAAGGAGGGTCTCTTCGGGAAGGAGAGAGAAGACACGAGGGGTATGCAAAGAAGCCAGGGAAAAAGGAAGAATATGAAGCAATGAAAAACCTGAATCGCCGAAGAAGCGGAAAGAAAGCTAGGTTGTCGAAAGAGTTAGTGATTGACTGAAAGTGAGATTTGAGGGAGATTCGCGCTAACAGTTGGTTGGGTTTAGGTGTGCGGCGGTGCTCTTCCAGCCCCGTCGATCGTTTTTGTCCCTAAAGCTTGACCTTGGCAGTCGTTGAGGATTTACAAACCCGACGCAAATGATTTTAGTATTTGGATTGTATTCTGGGGTAATGCATGTTATGATGTTAATCGAGTCCACACTCTGCAGAGGGCTTGCTCTAGCCTGCATGCGTCGTCTATCCTTTTACCTGGCCTCAAATAATCTCAAGAGACACATAGACGGAAAGGAGCTCTTCGTTCCAAGGATTCAGGGTTACTAAAAATGTAGCTCCCTAACGGTTTGACCTCCTATTTCATGTCAATCGTTATTACGGATGCCGAGGCGGCATTACGCCATTATTGAAGATGGTCATGCATTTCATTATCTATCATACAACAGCCTCTGAAGGCACATTTTTACGTGAGCTACACAGTCGGCCGATCGTTCGCTGCTCTTGCTTGCTCTGCCAGCCCGCCCTTGGACCGTTTCGCCAAGTCAGCCTGCAGGGCCTTGTCAATAACGCCGTTGATCTCTTTGATCTTATTCAATGCGAGCGTTGTTTTCGTCACGAACACCATGGCATCCACCGGGGAACCTGAGAACTTCGAGAGATAGCACACATCGCCAGCATTATTCATGCCAATGACCACGTCCGCTTCCGCCGCTTGCTCTTCTTTCCGCGTCGCATCGAGGATAACCAGCTTTCCTTCGTCATACGTATGGAACGAGATTGCAAGAGGCTTGTGCGTGATATTCAACGGCACTGGGACTCTCTCGTCCAGGCCATAGACGATGACCTGGCCATCCTTCACCACAGCGTCCGGACGGCGGAAGTGCTGTAACCCGGCCATGACTCCAATGCAGGATGCATCAATCAGGTTCCCGTCGTAATCGGTGATGTGCACGTCAGCACGTATATTCCAGCAGCTGACACCTTTGAGAATACAGAGCGACTCCGTATCGAGGGCATTGGAGTGGCGGATAACTCTGTCTAATGCATTCGTGACGTACGTCTCAAGGTCCCCTTGTCTAGAAACAATCGGTTAAATTCGCCCTTCGTATACATCGGACATACGTACCGGCCATTATCCCAGGCCGGGGAGCCCATCGCGGTCAACTCCATTGCAATAGTGAATACACCGTCAAATGGTCGGTCATCGTGAGGTTTGGCGACTTCAGACGATATCCGAACAGTAAGGCTGCAGTAGCGATAAGTTTAGCACCATCGGTGGTCAAATTGGCAGATACATACCTCGTCTTCCCAAGCTGGACCTTCACATGGCCATACTCCTCGCCGAATGATATTGTAAGGGGACGCAGTTGGTCGAGCCCACGGCCGTCCAACCTCACGCCCTCGCGGAGAGCATCGAGAATAAAGTCGCGATCAGCAACTGAGAGCGGTGCTTCTTTGTTATTCATAATTGCGGGCAAACTCGGCCCCTATGAGGGGGCTCCAAACGAACGGCTTTCATCTGGAAATTTCCTGCCCGGCATTCCGCCCGCAGCGTCATTTCGAGACCGCCGGTCTATCTATGTTCCGCGCGAATCACATGCTCACCCTGAAGGCGGTGACATAGCTGAGTTCCGGCCTGAGGCTTCTGCACTATCGCATTTGATCTCTTCCCAGAACGTACATCAAACAACATAACCGCCAATCCATCATGACTACAGGTATGTAATTTGACTATAAACTGCTGCACATGTGCTAAGAAATTGTAGCTCACAGGCCCACCTTCGATCCCGTATGTTCCAAGCTCTGACCCCAGGCTGACCCCAGGAACAAACGCTTACGGATATAGGCACAAGGAAGAGAGGCCCTTCGTGGCCCGGCGTATCACCAGCGGCTTTTGCCTGCGCATAAGCACTTGAAAGTCCGGTATGTCTCTTTGGAGGCCGTCCCTCGCACAGATACTAACCCAACCAGTCAACTGGGCCAGGGCAGCGAGGCTGAAACACAACATCGCGACCTGCGTGCGGAATTGCTTCAGGCAGAGGCGGCTCACTTCGCCAGAAAGCGCGGAATTCCTGTGGACGAACCGACGGGTCAGGATAAGACACCGAAGCAGTTAGAGGATGGCCCTTCGAACGGAAACGCCGGAGAAATCGAAGAAGACCCGGAAGCAAAACGGCGGCGGATATTGGAAGAAACAAGAGACATAGATGCAGACTCGGACGGGTCGGAGGAGGAAAGTAGTGACGAAGATAGGTTGGTATCACGATGGCAGTTCACGTCTTGTGCTAACAGGCTCTTAGTGACGAAGAAGACGAGGCTGCGGAGTTGATGCGGGAACTTGAGAAGATCAAGAAGGAAAGACTCGTGCAGAAAGAGAAAGAGGTATGCTATCTTCCAGCTAGTTATGGACAATAACTTACAGGAGCAGGAACGCGAACGTGCCGAGAAAGAGGAGGAACAGCGGGAGATTGACATCGCTCGAGGAAATCCGCTACTCAACCCGACGGACTTTAACATAAAACGACGGTGGGATGACGACGTCGTATTCAAGAACCAGGCTCGCGGAACAGAAGACAAGAGAGGAAAGGAGTTTGTCAATGTAAAACCCCCTCCCCCGTACTTTTCTTCACTCCAAACTAACCCTTGTCTTCAAGGACTTGCTCCGATCGGACTTTCACAAGAAATTCATGTCAAAATACGTGCGTTAGACTTACGGATTTGAAGTCGGCTGTGACACTCCAGGATTTTCTATATCCCAAGCCGGTGCTTGTCTCTCAAGCATACTATGGTGGAATCGAGGAGCAGCCAGCGTTTAGTTTATGGCGTTCGGAGTTGTCGCCTGAGCCTTGACACGGGTTCAGCTATTATAGGTACCATACAATTGATGGCCACTAGGTATTGAAGACTTTAGCTTTCAAAATAATTGTACAAACATATACTTCTAGCCACATCTTCCATCAATCTATCCTCACTGTTCCTCTCTTATTTTATTGCCGGCAGTAAACACTCCGCCGCCAACCACCCCGCCATCTTATCTCCATCCATTTCTCCATCCCATGAACCTAAAAAACATCAAATATATATCAGATCAAGCAATATGGACTCACAGCCGACTGCAAAAGCTCTGCATAGTACGTACAGCCTATCTAAAACACAACTCATCCCTCTGCGACGCCGCCGCGAACGGAAGAACGCGAGCTAATCCATTCAAGACCGCATAAACAACAATATCTCCCAGTTGCTCCAACGCTTCGAGAACATCATGGCTACAGCTACAGTACGCTTACCTCCAATGCGCCGGTTATTCGCGATTCAAAATACAAAGGATCCCCTTGGGAAACGAGATCTAACCCTGTTTAACACCCCCAGGTTGAAAGCACCAGCCATACCACAACCGCCGTCGAGACATACCAGCTCGACGTCGAGTCCACCGCTTTGGTATGTCCCTTCTACTTTCTTTTCTTCTCTTTGAATCAGCTTCGTATTCTCAACCTAAAACCCCACCGATAATACCCACCGTCATCCAAACCCGCTAACAAACTCCCCCGCCCTTCCAGATCCGAGCCGCAGAAGACATTCTCTCCCTCACCCGGATCATGAAAGAAACATGGCTCTTCGGCAAACTCGACACACTGGGCGAAGACGAATCCGAGACGAAGCGGCGCGAGCAATTGGAGCGCGATGCCGCGGTTCTGCAGAAGGTTATTGAGGAGAAGGGGATTTTGAAGCCGGCGAGGGAGTGACCTCCAGCGCCCGGTCCTTCCTTTTATTTTATGTTCTTCTGTTTGGGGTTTTCTTTTTCTTATTCGTCACGGACTGGATATAGATACAAGGTGGGATTTGGCGCATGGGGTTGTCTTTTCCGGAAGATGAGGCGCATGGTTTTCGTTTGGAAAGGCGTTTAGGGCTTACTTAGGTACATTTATATTAAGCTATATGCAAAATGATACCCTTATTTGCCTTTTGCGGTTCTACAAGTTACCTTAAAACTAGCTATACTCTGTTGCGACGCAAAGCTCACTGCGAAACTTAATCCACTCCGCTCCGCCGCCTACATATCGAAGTCCGTCCGATAAGGAAAAGGAAAAATACCTGAACCACCCGACTCAAACCCCCCGCCGTCTCCAACAACTACCAAAGCATACACATACTCTCTCTCTACATTTACACAATCAGCTCGTCTCCAAGAAATCCTACTTATCTCATCTCTCCATTTCCCCGCGAAATCGAAAATTGAAGGGAAAAAAAAATCGAACCCCAAAATGCCACCCCCACCAAAACCCCTCCCCATCCCCGTCCCCGTCCCTCTAACGCTCATCGTCGCAACAACCCCAGTCCCAGTCCCAGTCGCAGCCCCAGCCCCGGTTTCAACAGCAAGCACAGGCGGCGCGTCCCGGCTCGGAATCGGCCTAAACGGCACGCTGCCCTGGCCGCGGATAAAGACCGACATGTCGTTTTTCGCGCGCGTGACGTCGCGCCCGCCCATGTCGGACTCCGTGGGGAGCCGGACTAACGCGGTGGTCATGGGTCGCAAGACGTATGATTCTATCCCGGAGAAATTGAGGCCGTTGAAGGGACGGGTCAGTGTTGTTGTTTCGAGGGATGGTGGGTCACAAAGGAAAGAGGGGGGAGGGGTTGGGGAGCGGGTTAGGCGGGATTTGGAGAGGAGGAGGGGTGCTCTTTTGCAGATGCGGAACACGAACACCGATACATCAAGGCAGGGACAAGGAAAGCCGGTGGAGGGGGGAGGGGAGACGGATGCGTTTGTGGCGTCGAGTTTGGAGGGTGCATTGGAGGATCTGGATTCGAGGGTTGAGAGAGGGGAGGTCGGGAATGTGTTTGTTATTGGAGGGGCGGAGATCTATGGGGCTAGTTTGAGGGTTGAAGGGGGGAGGAAAGTGAGGGTTGTGATGACGGATGTGGAGAGGATTGATGGAGGGGCGTTTGAGTGTGATACGTTCTTTCCTGTCGATGGGAGCGAGTTGAATGGGGAGGGATGGAGGAGGGTCAGCGCTGCTGAGGTGACGGAATGGGTTGGGGAGGAGGTTACCGGGGAGTGGATTGAGGAGGGGGATGTAAAGGTGAGGATGGTTGGCTATGAGAGGGTTGGTTCTTCATAAGTATACAATTAGTAAGTAGGTAGTATAGCCCGGTAAATTCGAAGAGATACCCTGATTGAAGAGCTATCAGAATAATCGAGTCGTATTCTTCGTGAGATGCATTCAGCGATGCAAGTGCAGAAAACCAGGCAGAGAACGACGCTAATGTACAATGTGCATAAACAGGAGTCAAGGCAGAATGTACTGCGCGTATATCCAAGTCGGACAAGATCAATGCAATGCTGTAGATTACTCGAGATCCTTCATGAACTTCACAAACGCCTTCTTATGAACCAAGCCAGCATACTGTCCGTCGCGAAGGACACACAAATAACGCAGCCCGAGCTTCACGAAGCATTGGTAAACGAGGTCTATAGGGGAGTGTATGTCGAGGGCGAGGGGAGCCTGCGAACGTTAGCCCTGTTGTCTGCGTTGACGAAAACCAGCGTACCGGGTCTATATATCTAGTAAAGTCCACCTTCATATAATCCTCTTCATCACTGTCAGAGATGGCAGAGGAGCTATCTATGCCCATTTGGCACATGGTGTTCTCCTCGTCCTCAAGGTTGTCGAGTGCGTATTCGAGATCCGTCACGGGAATGAGTCCGATCAGCCGTCCCTCCCGGAGGACTGGAAGACCGCTATCCAGCTCTCCTGCCATCAAGAGATGCTGGAGCTTCATACGCAGCTCTCTTGCCGGTATGAAAGGGGAACTCGTTACGTCGATCAGCCGACTCCGCCGGACCGGCCGAACTATGTCACCAAGTTGTGCATCGGACATCGGCTGGAGTTTGTTGTCGAGGAACGGGTAGGAATTCATCTCGGTCAAAAAGTCCTGGACAATCAATATGCGTCTTTGAAATCGTGTCAGGCAACTTACGTAGATACTGTGAGGCTCAATTGCATCCGCCGTCCATTTGGCACATAGAACAGCCAATGAGAAGGGCAAGACATGATCCAGACTGCCCGTCAGTTCAAACAGAATAATAGCCAGGGTAACGGATAGGCGCGTCACCCCACACATAGTTGCCCCTGCCGCTACCAATGCATAAACTCCTGGTGTTACACAGGACTCCATGTTGGCGGCGGCAGGGCAAGCGGACCCGAACAAAAAGAAGTTTGGATAATTCATGACTAGGTATTGTGTTATGTGGCCAACAATGCGGCCCATTAGGCCACCAACCACCATGGACGGTACATAGATACCGGCGGGCACCTTGATGCCAAAAGTCACCACCGTCAGAATGCTCTTGATGATAAACGCCGCTGTGAGCGAGCGAATCACCTCGCCAATACCCTCTGGGTGTGGGCACAACCCATCTGGGGAGCGTGAGTCTCGTTCACAGGGACTGGCCAGCTCAAGCAACAGCTCTGATACAGGCAGTCTCGTATACCGGTTCCAAAAGCCGGTTAATCCAGTCAGCAACGCGACGAGGACGACTTCAAGGACAGGCCATCGTTTGATGGCAGGGATGCGGCGGAAAGACCGAGCCCATAGGCTAGACGCCTTGATGAACAGAGCACCTGCCGCGCCGCCAAGCACTCCGAGCAGCATGAAAATGGCCAGCTCGAAGATCTCCCAGTCACCCAGGTACCGGACTTCGAACAGCACGATCTTGCCAGTGCCGTAAGGGTTGAAGAACTTCAAGGAAAGAGCTGCAGCGATACAGCAGAAGAATGTCCGGAAAAGAGTCTTCGGCGGAAAGTAGTAGCTGACCTCCTCTAGACTAAAAAGGACACCACCGATGGGTGCTCCGAAAGCTACGGCAACGCCACTAGCAGCACTGGCGCTCAGAACTTCGCGCCTTTTCCCGTCGTTGAGGTTATACTTGGTAAACAATCGACAACATATGTTGCCAACACATGTAGCGATATGCACGTATGGGCCCTCCTTGCCGAGACTAAGACCGGACGAGACACTAAAGATAAGGGCGAGAGTTTTGATAGCCAAAGTTTTAAAGCCCAAATATCCATGAAGGACAAATCCACTGTTGATGACCTTTACCTCAGCGACGCCGCTACCTGCAGCTGAATAATAAATCATGTCGGGGCGCGTGGGTAGCGGGTTTAAGCTGCTGGCAGAAACGGGCGATGTATCGGCATCTGCCGTGCGGTGCGAGCTGCGGTGCCATTCTGCAGCAAGGTTCTCATCCAGAGTGGCCAACGAGACCGACGATGGAACGACAGTTTTAGTGAGAAGTGTCAGAAGGCAGGATATAACTGAAAGGGCGACCGACCACAGAACGTAGATGCCATAGTCGACCCAGAGACTACCTCCACCATGGTGATTCATCAACTCAGACCAAGATCGCCAGTCTGTGCAGTCGTCTCTGTCAATGCAGCATGTCTCCCGGCTGAGAAACCACCGCGTCGTACAGACTCCGTCCTTCAAATCAAAAACAAAATCTTCCGAAACATCGACAAAGTAAGCAATCGCAGCGGTGATGCAGCCAATCAATGCGACCAGGATCCAGCCCTGGGCACCGTCGCACAAAGCCAGTACCCGTCCACGAAGGTCCTTCCGCCTGCGCAGCTCCCGGAGCCGCATGCCGTCGGCAACACTGTCTTGTACCCAGTCGGTCGATGTAAACTGGTCGTACCAAAGTCGGTCATCCATGAACGACGCGGTCATGGCGTCTTTGTTCGATGCGGCGGCGCTTTCGGCCGGGGCGCCGTCCAAGCTCGGCCGTCGACTGAGCCGTCTGGTAGTCGAATTCGCCCGGCTATGATGCCGCGATCGACGAAGGCTTCCGGCCAGCAGCGTATGTCTAAATCCACCATCGAGTCCTGAGGACCCTGAGAAGGTTGTGTAGGACCGGTGCGGGACCGCTCGCGAGCCTTCTTTGGCCTTTCCCAAGAGGCTGGCTGTCTCGCCATCCTCCAAAGGGGGTTCTAGCAACTGGCCACCGGTTTGTGATTCTGAAAGATAGCTGTAGCTTCTTCTCACGGCGGAAGGGGATGGCGGAGCCGTCCGGGGAGCGTGTCTTGTGGCATCTTGGGAGGTCTGGTCTTCCTGTGGATGGAAGGTGATGGCGGGGTCCGATCGAACCATTTTGAGAACCTTGAAAGCGATCCAAGCTTCCCCTAATGTCTAGTGACCTTTCGAACTCGTTAGTCCCGTAGATAAAGGCCCCATTACAACACTCACAAACAAACATGATCCTACCCAAGCACCCCTGGAAGCGTATGGCTAATTAGGTTCAGGCCCAATATCCGGAGGCTGGGTCGGCGGTACGGGTCGCCTGGTGGCACAACAGTCAGGAACCAAATGCAGATAAACTGAAATAAAGCAAAGATAAGAGGAAAAGAGACACTGTAAATAGTGATAAAAGCAACAATATGGCCCTCCGACAACAGGGAAGAGGAAGTGAGGGAAGTCAGAGGGGCGAAGAGAAGGTCAGGTTGGGAGGGAATCGCGCCTTGCTACCTTAGCGGCAGATGACCCGCCATCAGCCCAAAACAAGCACATCATCTGATACCCTGAGAGACAATAGTCACAGACTCACAATGAGATCGACATAGAAGAAGAATCAAACAAAAAAAAAAGAAGAATTTCTTCAATTCTTCACCTAGGTAAGTTTGCTACTATGAGCTCATGATGACTGGACCAGCAGATAACAGTCTAGGCTGCTCTCGAGCATGTTTTTGCCCCCTGCGACCCTGCCAGTTGGATGCACTACCTACGCACTGTTTGCAGATCATCCTTCATTACACTTTGTATGTGCTCTGTCGTCATGCAAGTTTCGCCCAGAGCATCTCCAAAGTTTAACTGTTAAGCTAAGTTACCCACTATAGTTCCTATTTTACCCGAGAGAGCTGAGAAGGAGTTCGCCCGCATTTTCCCGGTAGATCGTCTGCTCTTCCCCGTGGGGTAGAGGCCCTTGCGCAGACTCCAAGAGCTTTCTCTCGCATTCCGTTGTTCCCCAATGGCTTCCAGAGAGCCCATGCCGACCTGTCTACAGCAACCATCCTGCTCCGATACAAAAGAAGCCTGGGCCTGAGATGGATAAAGCTATTTTTTTTGATTATAAGAACTAACCAGCTGCGCTAATGGTCGGAGAAACAGAACACAGTAATACCCATGAGTCAAGACAACACCGAGCTCAGAAACGACCACACGTGCCTCCAAGTCGAGCCAGCCCCAAGCCTGATAGTGCGTTTAAGCGGGGCAGGGGCCGACCTTGTCAGGCTCGCAACCGCCCGCGCAACCGTCGTACATCTGGCAGGGGGTACTGGCGTCAGTGCAGACATTGACCAGGGTAGCGGTGTCGCCGTAGTTGGCGTTGATACCAACAACCTCGCCACCGTCGCGGGCAGTGACACCCTCAACGTAGACATTACGCTTGCACTGGGAGGAGCAGTTACCGCAAGAGCGGTAGACCTTGCCGTAGTCTTCGGCGTAGAAGTTGATAATCTGGAAGCAAATAAGTGGGCGAGGTTCCTGTACAGCCCATAACAGGGTACTCACATTCACAGTACCACATCCGTTGTGCTGGATGACCTTGTCACCGGCATGGAAAGCACCACCACCAACGATCCACGAGTGGTCTCCGGCAGAGTCGCCGCGCTGCAGAAGTCAGTCAATCTATTCGGTTATATTGAGGTGATACTGGGATGCTGGGAACGTACGACGGTGATGGCGTCCTCGCAGACATCTTCAAACCAGACAAACTCGAGAGTGCAAGGACCCTCGCAGTGAACACCTTCCTTCTGGTCCTTTCCGATAATAACGTTCCTCAGGGTGGCGCCGGCTTGGAGTATAAAGACGGCATCGTCGTTACCTCCCTCGCCCGAGGAGCATGCGCCAGACCCCCGGTCATATTTGGCCCAGCCAGCATCGAACACTTCACCAGCACCGATGTGGATTGGGGAGCCATTCGAGTAGTGGGCAGTGTGAGAAGGGAGGCCGCCCTCATATCCAAGACAAGCAATGGCAGCAGGGGCAAAAAGCGCAGAAGCTAAAGCGATCTTGGACAACATGGCTGCTCTGATGAGATTGTTTGTTACTGGAAAGATGATTGTTTGGACATGTCGAACGAGGTGTTCGCGTTTCTTTATACTGCCGTCGGGCAGGTAGTATACTCTCAGAGACACCATTATTATTGGTGGATCAATGAAAAGGAGATAGGCCTAGGTAAGTCAAACAGCCAAACGGTTTCATAATCACGAGGGACTCTATGCATAGGCAGGTCTCTGCCTTGGCGATGAACATTTTTGTGGTACACCGTCCAATTACAGAGAGGAATAGAATAAGATGAAGAATTGCAGACGGGGTCACTATATGCGTACCGCATCCCGGTCCGTGGCGGAATGTCAGGTAGATTGACAGAGAGGATAGAATAAGATCCAGCAATATCTCCCGGTGCTCATGTAGCGGAAACAGTTCGGAGATTTTTCTGCTTCGATGCTTCGACCGGTGGGGTCTCTCGCTGCGCCTCCATCGGTAACCTGGGGGTGCGGCGCCCACCTTGACTGAGGACTCATGGAACGGTTCCTTTTAGGGGTTTCGGCCTAGAATCTTGAAGGATCAGGTGAAGGAGTCCAAGGCTGGCGCGATTCAAAATAGCCTTCGGTTCATCTATCCGAAGCATGAGAATCCATTTTTGCACCCAGGGGTTGGCCTCGTGCTATTGACTCGAAGGATAAGGAGGTCCTCTAGTCAAATCCAAAGTCAGTAAGTTTTGTAGCTGTGAGACAATAATGCTCCGAGTCGTTTCTTTCTCAGGATCCTGGAGGGTTCGGAGCATCCCACATTGTTGCCCCTCATGTCTCTCCGTGGAAACGACCAGGGTTCCCCATGGTCAACCCACCATAGACCCCGCCCTGTTCCCTGCGTCTGAAGAAGTCGCACCTGCAGGAGCGATTGCATTAGTCCGTCCACTGAAGTCATAGGCCGTTCTCTCCGCGTCGTATACGGATAGTCATTAGTTGCACATAATTCTCCGTGCGGAGAATTTGGGCTCCTGTTCTGCAGAATATGCAGGATCAAGCAAATCCTTGGCACAATGCATCACCGCCATAAACAAGCGGGTGAAGGTGAAACTAGGCTGTTTCAAGGTGCCCGGCATAGTATAAGATACCGTTTGAGTTGAAGACTTTGGGAGTCAATCTCCCCGATATCCGAGATAAGATACCCCTTGTTCGCTCCACGGTCCAAAGTTTCTGGCTTTCGGCAAATCCTCGACCTCGAAGTTGTAGATTAAGCTTACTCGGTGCTTACGCCATGGGAATAAATTCTTCTACAGCCACACCTTGGATGACATTATTGTCCTGGGTGATACAGGATGCGATATGACTCTCAGAATTCACGGCTGATAGCTTTGCACTGCAGTCATCCACTCTGCCAATCATATAATTGATCAATTGCCTTCCATGCTGCAAAAGTCTCAAATAATACTAATGATTTGCAGTTGAGACTTGTCTGAGGACTCATGCTGGTACAACTGTCCGTACTGGTTGCAGGCCTTGGAACCCCAAAGTCCCTGTAGTACATATGGGAATGCTAGGTAGCTTTCAAGGTTATTCCTTGAATAAGGACCTAACCAACTAGACTAAAAAGCTAGCGGTTATCTATCCATGTAGTAATAGTATACCTAGTCAGTGGTGACATTGGTACTAGTTGTGGGGTATCCAACAGGTAGCAGTACTGCGTTATTATATATATTTGAAGCAGTTCACTCTGTATTCATTCTAGGTCTAACAGGATGAAGATAAAAAGAGAAGGGAAATGGTAAAAGAAAAAGGAGTAACTAGCCTAAAATCTTGCAAATGATAATCATATTCTATATCTGTGTTACTTAAGTTAAAGTTATGAATATAGTACCCAAGTGAGCTTTCTTTCCAGCGCTTGCGGCCGCAGAGCTCGGGAAGCTTAGACTTTCCTTCAAAGTTCACACCCAGGGTTCTTGATATGGATCTTCAAAATTATTGATATGATTGGTAAGTTTTCCTACTCTTGTAAATCATTCAACTCCACATTTATCAGCTTCCCCAGACCTGGACGAATCCGAATCCGACCAGGCTGGGCATCAGGCTTAGCTCCTTGACCCAACTCCTTCTCCAGACACCTTTGCTGCGACGATGATGCTCACCTGCTCCGAAAGGATCATAGCTCTGGCATTTAAGGCGCCTTCTATTAAAGACTCCATGGCTACGCCGCAGCCGTGACCTGCTTCTTGAGTCGATTGTTAAGTTAATAATACGCTCCAGCCACGATCCTTCAAGCATGCTGCAGCATGAAACATAGCCACAGAGTCTTGTAAAGGAATGCTCTAACTTGACTTGATAGACGGTGAGGTTTTCTTAATCCCTGAGCCAAAAATTTGCGCTGGTTTAATTACGCTGTCGATCTTTCACTCGTGACGCGAATCTCTGCGCGCTTGTCGCAACTGCAACCAACTGGCCCCCATCTTCATCCCCCCTCATTGCATCTCTCGCCTCGCTCCTACCCCTCAGCTTAGGCGAGTAGGCGGACGGGATGTTTATATCTATCTCTAGTCTTCGCCGCCCCTTCATCATCACCCTGGCCGTTTTTCTCTTGATTTTTCTTGCCTCTCGCATCCGTCGACTGGTACATTCCCATCTCTACGACCTCTCCTACGAGACATACTTCCAAAGGCAATTCCACGCTTATGTTCTAACCGCCTCGTGCGATCGCTTCACGCCCGACGTGGCGGCGCATTTCGAACCGGGCACTCTCACCCTCGTTCCCAACCAGTTCGACTCGCCTGAGTGCTCCGAACTGGACCATAAGCAACTGCACCTCCAACTCGAAGATAGCGGGAAAAAAGATGACTTCTTCCGCGAGAAATACGCACAAGTCCTAGACGACTGCGCGCGAGATTCCAAAGCAAAATGCCTCATACTGGAGGACGATATTGTTTTTCTCCATGGTCCTGAGCGCACCCGCCAGGTACTGGTCGAGAATACCCTACCGCTGTTTAATGATGGGGAGAGCGACGCATTTGATTGTACGAAGAGGGGGTTTGGCTGGCTGCCGAGTTCTCACACGGGCATGGGGAGCCAGTGTCGGGTTTACAGCAAGCATTCGGCGCCGTGTTTGAGTCAGTGCTTGAGGTCGCTGGAAAGTTCGACGCAGTTGGATGCCGGGTTGGCCAGGTGTCAGATTCACTGTAAATTAAAGCAGAAGCGGTTCCTGTTGGTGGTTCATGGTGGCTTGTCTTCGACTATGGAGAGGCCGGAGTAATGGGGTTTATAGTAACTTGCCCAGCTACTAATATGGATATGTAATTGGTGCATGGGTGACATTTGGCACCCGTGACACTCTGAGCTATCCCGCTATGGATCTACTGTTGATACCCACTAGGCAGTGTACGCCAATTCTGACGGGGCGAGACCTTTAAGATGTCTAGGTTGACTATCCCTTCAAGCACCGGTGGGTCTGATTGTAGGTAGAAACCCTACTTTATATATCAAGTCAGACCCGAACCACTGGCCAGTCCGTGACCACTACGGTACCTACCTAGGTGAGGCCCATAATGTACAAAGTGGGGGGGGCGGGGTAGACGTAGTTAGGTAGTTCGAACTTGTCAACAACCGAATTGCAGAGTTCCATTCCAAGTTCAGACAGTCTGAAATCTGTCCGGGTTTACAGGTAGTATACCTACCTAAGCCGACGTTGACGTTGGCGTTGCGCACAGCATTTCTCTTGAAGGTTCAGTCAGCGCATCGAAAAATACAAGCGTGGTGAAGGGAAACCCCTGCACAGGAACCTACAGCTTAGGCCAAAGTCAGCATAACTCTTTGAAGCTGCCGATTTACCCACCTATACAGGCTTTGAAGCACTACTAGTACAACTAAGGGTGAGTAAGATCTTGCTATCTTACCCCTTAATGGCAGGTTCTTGGATTTTCTCACAGTAGACTTGTAGAATACCGGACGTGATCCCACATCCATCAGTCGGAATGCCATCCGCAGATGAGGGGCTATACAAGCCCTATGATCAGTTCATACTGTTCGGTGATTCAATCACCCAATTTTCATCCAGCCAGGAGATGGGTTTCGGGTTTCAGTCTGCATTGCAGGATGGTTGGTCTTGTCTTTTGTTTTCCAAGCCGTGATGACGGATGTTGACCATTTGATTATAGCATACTCTAGAGTTTTGGATGTGATAAATCGCGGGTTTAGGTGCGTTGTATTTGTGCTCATGTCAAGAATGACTGCTGCTGACGGGTTTTTGACCGCAGCGGCTATACTACTGCGCACGCTGTCAAGGTGTTCCCGAAGTTCTTTCCCAGGCTGGAGACAGCCTCTGTTCGGTTCCTGGTACTGCTTCGCTCTACAGTGGCTCATATTCTAGCTAACAACCCACAGACAATCTGGTTCGGAGCCAACGACGCATCGCTCCGCGAATCCGAGAACGGTCAATATGTCCCATTGGATGACTACAAGAAGAACTTGACCTGGCTTGTCCAACACCCCGCCACGGTCGCCCAGAAGCCGCGAATCCTCATTATCACGCCAACTCCCGTGAACGAGTATCAGCTTGAGCATTTTGACGTAGACAAAGGCAACATCCATCCCACCCGGACGAACAGGAACACCAGAAGGTATGCGGAGGCGGCACGGGAGGTCGCTGCTTCGCTGGGACTTCCGGTAGTCGATCTATGGACGGCTTTCATGACGGCGGCTGGGTGGAAAGAGGGTCAGCCTCTCGTAGGTTCGAGGGAGGCGCCAAATGCTAAGAAGTTCGAGAGTCTTTTCACGGACGGTGCGTGTCTCAGCTTCCTCCGAATTTTTCGTCAGTTTTATATAGCTAACTGTGAGTCAAGGACTGCATCTAACGCCGGACGGCTATCGGATCGTGTATGATGAGGTCGTCAAAGCTATCCAGGCCAATTGGCCGGACCAAGCGCCTGGAGAACTTGCCCATGTTTTCCCGCACTGGACGGAGGCTCCGAAATGAGCAGGGAGAGGAGGGGCGTGTAAAGTCTGCCACCGTCAATTACAAGGCGCTTGAACATGATGAGAATAGAATTTCAGAATAAACAAGGATAGATTGTTCTTCCCTTGTAGACTGTTGCATCATATCGCGACGAAAAGCGTTCATAAGAGGTTGGAAAGCAGTCTAGAATTCCAAGGTTGCTCCAAAAGTGCCAAGGCTGTGATGTACCGGTAGGCTGGTAGTTGTCCAGTGACTGCAATAATAATGCTACTCCCCCTCACGATCTCTCGTCTAACAGCGGTTTCTCCTCTTTATTCTCATTTACCCGCTCCTGTTTCTCTAACTCGCTGGGTTTTGTTCTTCTCTTTAAAAAACGCTAGTGCTTGCCTATCAACCACATCTGCCAACAACCTCGCTCTTGCCTCCCCCCTTCGAAAAGACGTCGGGAAAGACCCTCCTCGTGCAAGCCCGTGTGCGCTGTCTCAGTGTTACAAAATACTCCGCGACCCGAGCCAGTCCATCCACATATTTGAAAACGCCCCCAGCTCGCTCTTCTTGAATTGGACACCTGTATATCTACGCTGGACCGTCTCCGCCGTCTACGTGCCGAATCCATTAGCCTCCGCACATTTATCTATATCATTCCCGAGTCGCCTGCTCCTCTATCGGTTTCCTCAGGAACGTCCCTATACCGCGAACACACTACGCTCGGCGATAGATTTATGATCTGAACGCACTGCACACAACTCGTTTGTATCGTTCCGTGGACGGCCGTACGGCCGTCTCACAGCGTCCGAGGGTGGAGGAGTTTCGAGTGGAAGCAGTGCGGCTAAGATATTAGCTTAATAACGTATTTGGGCGAAAAGAGCTCCATCCCACCCAGGATCCCGATCCAGTTTTCACACGTCTTTCAAAGGAGTTGCAAGTCGCTCTTTGCTCAACGTCTCGAGTGATTTGCCCCTCCAGCACGGTTCGCCGCTGCTTTCTCCGCTTCAACTCGGATGATGGATGCTCAGTATCCTTTTGCCTCACGCGACGATATCTGGCGTGTATTCGAAGAGTTGAAGGAACTTCACGCCACGCAGTACGAGCAGGCGGAGCGGATTGCAAGACTCGAACGCCGCAGAGACGAGGATGCAAGGTTAAAAAGTGTCTGGGGACCCGTGTCACATTTTCCTAGTTCGATTGGCCCAGCGCCTATAGGTATGTCAGGGCTATCTTCTGTCATTATGGGCAGTGCTAATAGTTTTTCTTTCCGACTCTCCAGAACCTGTGTTCCAATCTACGGCCGACGCCTTCAAAGGTTTCGACCAAGGACAACATCACGGTATGGTTGCGATGGGTTTAGATCCTGAAGACGAGCCAAGACGCGGGACGTCCAGAGCGAACAGTGTCCGATTCGATGAAAGCGCCATTCATGGGTATTATGGACAGGCGAGTCGGTCTACCAGCGAACTTCCCATTCGGACCGGAAGCGGCATGGGAAGCCTTGCTCTAACCGAAAGGTCCCTATCGCATCGATCCGATGGGAGGCAGAGCTCGTCTGGCTATTCTCATCACTCGGCCCGCACTAACAGCCTGGGCTTAGAGACGACCAGCAGGATGATGGGTTCCATACTCGGCGACTCAACCCTTATTCCACCACCTGGACTATTCCTTTTAGGCCCCGTCCCCGCTATTATCCGGTGCTGGCTGACCACAAACTTCTCCAACGATTCGCTCCTCTATGCGGCCGCCTGCTCTGGGTCGTATAGGTCGTCACTTGGATATCCCATGGTTCAAAAGCTTGGCCTTCTTGATAAGCTGGTACAGGAGGGAGAATTGCAGTATATCAAACTCCCAATGTACCTTCCAGAAGCTAGTGTGCACCAGGCTTCGTCGCGGTCCAGCAGTCCTGAGCCCCAGGTCCCCACGTTGACTATTCGTTTCCTCGTACATCGAGTTGACCCGGACGACAATTCAGTCCAGATCATCCTAGGAAGTGACGTCCTCCGTGCCCATAATGCCGATATCTTATTTTCGCAGGATAAGATTATCATGGTAGACGATGACAGAAATAAGATATCGATCCCTCTCGTACGACCCGAGAACGATTCCGTCTTCAACTCTTTACAGACCTTCTCCAGAGATGTGGTGTCAGAGACTATGAATCAAGTGCCGGTTGAATCTAAAGCTGAGAGTGCTGATATAAGTGGCCGCGTGGACGTCGGTGTCATCGGAAAGCCTCGCGGCCTTTCCCAAGAGAGCCCTTCGGCCACTTCGACTCGGAATCTTGTCGAGGATCTTGGGGAACGTGGGACCGCGCAGTCTCCGGACGATCACGCGCGAAGCAAGCAGAACGAGCACCCGCAGGCGCAGGTTAGATCTACCATACCAGCTGACATGCAAACGAGCGGTGTTTCAAGGGTAGAACCAGCTGGAGTTTGGGCCTCGTGGAAGCGCGACGCGAAGACGGACCCGAGTGCATCTGGAGCGGGGAAACCCTCTCGACCCCGTACGATGAAGGTGTTGCGGCCATCCAAACCGGCGAGTCGGGCAGTTTCTGCTAGCGGCCCCGGGCCGAGCACTGACGCTACAGGGTCATCGTCGCAGCCTGCATCTACTGTGGCATCGCCGGACGGAAACCGCTCGGGAAAGCCGCTCGCTCCCAACCCGATTGGGGGCGCATCGGCCTTTCCATGGCTTAACTCGTCCTGAGTCGGAAGTGTACTTTGATTGAAATAAATCAAGTATAGTCCTCTAGCGATGGGTAGCCATGTAATGAGTTAATTTCTCAGGCAGCGGCCCGAGCAAAAACGTTTTGGTTGGAGACCCCATGCCATCAGGTCGCGGTCTTACATGTATTCTGCTGTGGCAGGCTTCATAGCATAGTAATGCATACATGACACTCACTTGGCCCAAGTTAGATCTTCGAAAGCTTCTCCAGCGCCTCTTTAGTCTGCTCCTTCGTCTCCTTCACCAACCCCGTAACCGCCTTGAACTGCGGATGGCTCGCATCGCCCAAAATCTCAAACAAAATACTCTCACTCGTGGTCACGGTTGCTCCTGCATCCCGTAGTCTCGCCAGCGCAATCCCTCTCTCCTCCGCATTGATACTACTAACCCCATCCACAAGCACATACACCCGATGGCCCCGCTCCAGCAAATCCAGCGTCGTCTGCGTCACGCAGATATGCGTCTCAATTCCCACAATCACCGCGTCAATCGGCTTCTCTCCTTTACTCGGGACGGGCAGCAAAGCGTCAATTTCGGGAGTTATCATGGAGAAGAGGGTCTTGTCGATGTCGGCACGCACATTGGGCCCGGAGAGGTAGGTTTGCAGTTGCGGGACCGTAGGGCCCAGTTTGGCGCGGTTCTGGGTTGTCACGTAGATGGGCAGGTTGAGGTGGTTTGTCGCAGTTAGGAGTTTGCTTGTAGTGTTTGCGCTGTTGCGGGGTGGTTAGCTAGGTGATCTACCTTAATGTGCTAGCCCTGGGATGTTGGGAGGCAGTCGGGGTTGGTTACATTTTGGGGAATTCGTAGATGGCTTTGGTGAATTTCTCTTGCATGTCGCAGATGCTGTTCAGTTTCTCTTGATTAGTATTCTTGGAATTCTCAGGAGAGCGGACCTAGGGGAGGCAGGGAGGCGTACAAGATTGCTGGGTTGCCTAGTTGGGGTTGGTTGGGTTGTCAGTCTGTTGAGTCTCGTCGAGCGATTGATGGAGAGATCAGCAGGATAAGGACTTACGGATGCGACAGGCTCGGGAGACCAAAGACATGGTGGATGTATATGGTAGATCTGTAGGTATACAGGGCAGTGAATATGAGAACAAGATGGCGGGTGGATCATGCAGTTGATAAAGCAAGAAAAGTGGTCCGGACTCCAATTATGTATGCAGCAGAGGGCGGGGAAACTCGGAGTTCATGCGGGGAAGAAGCACAGGCCGGGCCTTACTGCCTCAGGGATCAGGCCAAGATAACTGGCACGTGATTGTCTGGGAACTCGGCTCGGGGAAGAATAATCCGATTACCCGTGGCCGTTTTGCTTACCCAACGTGGGGTCCATTTTAGGTTTCAAGGTTTTTTTTTTCGTTTTTTTTGGTTTTTTCTCTTCGTTCTGACTAAGAAGGCGAGGCTAACTTTGGCTTGGCAAAGGGTCGGTTCCTTTTTCTCTCGTCTCGCTTTATTTCTCCCTCGCTTCCTTTCTTCTCACTACAATCTCAACTCACCTCTGTACAAACTTCATCTATTACCCATCAGCTTTGGACTCGATTCCATCATCGAACTTCACTGTCGAGGCTGTCGAATCTGCCATTTTGGTTTCCGCACATAATTCTCTCTGGTTAGTACCGCACAGTACGACTTCGGTTTCTCATCGGCACACACGGAAGATCTCAAGTATCTGACCTTTCCCTTTTTTCGCTCTCAACAGAAAAACCACCCTGTTGGTTTCTCTCTCTTCCCGCCGGAGAAAGCCACAAGAAAGAGAAAAGCCCCGAGAAACTGTCTATGTATTCGTCCTGCGTCAGAGATTTCGAACACCACCTGCCGCTCAAGCTGCAAACGTTTCGCTCTATATCGAAACCTTGTAGTTTTTACTCGAAGTCTTGTGGCTGAGACCCCAAGAATTGCTGTCTTCGCTGTGCTAGTCGTTTTGCCTAGAAACAACCGCCACCATTCCACCATTACTTTCGAAGAGTAAAGTGACTCGCGACGTATGTCTTGTCTCTTGAAGATATCCTTCGTCCAGCTTCCTTCTCGCTCTCTGTCTCGTCGATCCACCTGAACCCGTCGAAAAAATAACAAAAAAAGAAAAGAAAATTTTCTCGTCTCTTTAAACCGTCATCATGGCTCCTAACAACATCAACATTCGCCGGGATGTCACCGATCCTTTCTACCGTTACAAGATGGAGCCCTTGCAGTCCAAGATTGAAGGCAAGGGTAACGGTATCAAGACTGTCGTCGTCAACCTGAACTCGGTTGCCCAGTCTCTGAGCCGTCCTCCAGCTTATGTCATCAAGTACTTTGGCTTTGAACTGGGTGCTCAGGCCAACGCTAAGCCTACTGATGACCGCTGGATTATTAACGGTGCTCATGATTCCCGGAAGCTTCAGGACTATCTTGACGGATTTATTGGCAAGTTCGTTCTTTGCAAGAAATGCAAGAACCCGGAAACCGACGTCATCATCAAGGACGAGAAAATCATCTTGGACTGCAAGGCTTGTGGGCAGCGCTCGGATGTTGATCCCCGTCTCAAGCTGAGCACCTTCATCCTCCGCAACAACACCGCCGGCAAGGGCAAGAAAGACAAGTCGTCCAAGAAATCTCGACGTGAGCGAAACAAGGAGAAGGAAGCCAACGGAGAGAATGGCAGCCCCGGTGACAGCAACTCTGACAATGGCGATGGTGAAAATGGCGATGTCCCTGCGGCCAACAGCGATGATGAGCTTACTCGTCGTATCAACTCTGAGGCTCAGAGAATTGAAGCAGAGGAAGAAATTGAGGACGACAACTGGGCTGTCGATGTCTCGGAGGAGGCCGTCAGAGCTCGTGCCAAGGAACTTCCTGATGATTTGAAGCGCACCCTCGTTCTGGAAGATGCAGACGATGACGCAGGTGCCGACGGCCCTTCCGCTTATGACGAACTCGGCAGCTGGATCATCAAATCCGCTAGC
Organism: Aspergillus egyptiacus; assembly: GCA_025688805.1. Classification (NCBI taxonomy): domain Eukaryota; kingdom Fungi; phylum Ascomycota; class Eurotiomycetes; order Eurotiales; family Aspergillaceae; genus Aspergillus; species Aspergillus egyptiacus. Next base: position 38,666 of record MU628599.1, read on the forward strand.
GAGAAGGGTGGTGTCACCAAGGTCGAAGACGTTGAAATTTATCTCAAGGCTAAGGAGTACGGTATCGAGACCAAACACAAGACCTTGGCCGTTCTCGCCCAGACCATCTTCGATGAGAAGATCGCCAAGCAGATTGAGCCCCGTGCTCCTCTTCTGAAGAAGATGATCACCTCTGAGCGCCATGAGAAGGCCTTCCTTGGTGGTACCGAGCGCTTCCTTGGCAAGGAGCACCCTGAGCTCATCTCCCAGGTCCCCGCCGTCCTGCTCGGCTACTATCAGAACGACCTTGTTTCGGAGGAGACTTTGAAAGCATGGTGCTCGAAGGCCAGCAAGAAATACGTCGATATCCAGACCAGTAAGAAGGTCCGCAAGGCTGCCGAGCCTTTCCTCCAATGGCTTGAAAACGCCGAGAGTGAAGATGAGAGCGAGGACGACGAGTAGATGGTCGGACCAACTGGAATAATTTGAGTTCGTTATACTGTTTCCGTCCTTTTTCCGACCGCCGTCACTCCTTTTACTCTGTAGTACCAGACTGCCAGAACTGTCATTGATGTTATTAGTCAATTTCAGTATTAGTTGAGAATAACAATCTCTGCTCCGCTCAGAACTTGTTCATATTCGCGTAGCCATGAGCTCTACAAGTGGAGGTATACTAATTTCCTTTACCCTACGGTAGACTCATGAATCAAAGTCGTCCCTTACGAAGATCACCAAGTTGCAGAAAATAGTCACTGTTCATGCTCCAACGTAGCCAATACTTTCAAACTAACTACTGTTCCCTAAAATATCATCTCCGCAAACCTAATCCGCCCCCCAGCGAACGACACAGACCCCAACGACCCAGCACGACAATCCCGCTGGCCCTGTTCCTGTCCCTGTCGTCCCGTCTGTACGTGTACGTCTTTCCGCTTCTTCATCTTCACCTCCGTCAACTCGTCACTCCTCAACCGCTGAAAGACAAACCACGTCAAATCCGGATTCCAGGTTTCCATTGCCCGAATAACATTCTCAGCAGACTCGATTGGCTCGGAGTGGGAGTGCGTAGTATTCGTAGTCATGCTGAGCTCGTCGGAAGAAGCTTTTCCGGTGGTGGCTTGCGCAATCCGCCGGCGGGAGAAGTAATATGTTGGCCCCGCGTACCGCGCGACCCATTCGCCGAGGATATGGGCGATGCGGTCGCCGATGGGGAGTGGGAGACGGATGTGCGAGAGGGTGGTGAGGAAGAGGCTTATTAGGGCGCGCCAGAGGGTGTGGTGGGGGGTGAATGCTCTGGAGCCAGATGCGGACCCGGGCTTTGTGAGGGAGAGGGATTGGATGAAGACGGGTTCCTGGTTTGGGCCTTGCCCTTGCCCTGGGGCTGCTGTCGGGGATGTTGAAGGGGTTCGTTCTGCGGTTTCTGTGGAGCGGGCGAGTTGTTGTTTCTGGGCTCGTCGTTCGGCTACCTTGTCTGTGTCGAGGCGGACTTTTTCCCAGGCCCGGCTGTAGAGGCGGTCCCAACGAGGGAATTCGGCTTCGATGCGGGAGGTCATGAAGTCGCCGGCGGATATGAGGATTGTTTCGACGGCTAGGCAGGCGGTCGTTGTTACGAAGGTCTCTTCTTGGTAGTCGAGGTCCGTGAGGTTCTTTGTTGGTGTAGTGGTGGTTTGGGGAGTTAGGGCTGTGGATGAGGAGGAAGGTGTGTTGAGGGAGGAAGGGAAGGTGATTCTCGAGACGACGGCAGGCCAGAGGTCGTTGATGAGTGGGAGGAAGCTGTTTTCGTCCGCGGCGAGGACAGGGATGACGTCTACGAGGATGGAGAGCAGGGATCGGCGGAGGTACGGTGAAGGCGAGGAGAGATGTGACGGGAGGGACTTCACGATGTGGAGGAGCAGGGAGTGGGATTTGCTTAGACGCTTCTCGGCGTCTTCTGGCTCGCGGGGCGGGGGTAGAGGCTCATCAGACTCGCCTTGTTCTAGGGTTTCTGACAAGTTGTCCATCCCAGGAGCTTCCTCTTCCGTTTTTTCTTTGCTCTCTTCAGCCCAGGGACGCCTCGGGTGAGACAGGACTTCGTTATTTCCTGTTATATCGGAATACTCGGCGCGCCTGGCTTTTCGACGCGCAATGTCTTCTGCGAGGGTCGAGATGCGTAGTCCTTGATATTTCTGTTTGAGGTGGTTGGGAGCATTCCCAGAGGCGCCGTTTTCAATGGCCAAGATGGACGGGCTTTTTGTGCTTACCCCCACTATGGCTGCCAATGTTTTGAACATTGTTTCGACTAGCTTTGGGTATCCGTGGTAAAGGTCTAATATCCCGAAGATCGAGTCTACCAAATCGTCTAGATAAGGTACTAGCCGTGCGCCGCATAGTTTCACCATCATCATGAGAACCTGGGGAGGATATGGAGACACGTCGAATGTATTCAGCTTCAGAGCCACAGAGTTGACGAGGTAATCGACATTCTCGATGATCATGGTGCTGGCGTCGGCGTAGTTGCAGGCTTTTGTCAGAATATCAAGACATGTCATGGCGTGCCTCTGAAGGCCTTGATTGTTGGATGCGAGAAGTTGCAACACAGGATACAATGCATCCATTAATTCAGGACGAAAAGCCTCCCGTAGTTCCTCAGCCTGGAGAGCAACAGCTTCTAAGGCGAGGGCTGAGATCCGCCAATCTCGAGAATCGTCAACTAGTGGCTCGTTCAGAACCGGTAATGCGATCGCATATAGCTCCTCGATCATAGAAGCCCTGCTAGTGTACGGGCGTGATGGCTCGAGTTGGTCGAAAGAGATAAACTCATCGAAACTGCTGGTGAGCTGCGATTTACTCTTAAGAAACGTCGTTGCCAGCCAAAGCGGTGCGATTACCGCATTCCCCTGCTCGCAATATATTCGGCTCACAATCAGACGCGTGATATCACTAGCAGAGTCAGAAAAGTTGAGCCGCGCAACCATGCCCTGGACGTCTCTGAGAGTCTGCTGCTGGCTTTTATGATCGAACAGTACTGGCGAGAATGTAGAAGATCTGTTTTTGAAGTCGAGCTCCATCGTTTGGCTAGCTGGCTCTGTGTTTAATTGCTGAGGTGTGCCAGTAGCATGGTTGACAATGACAGCAACGCTATCACATAATCCGGTTGTCAGGTTGCTAGTAAGGAGATCAGATACCGCTTGAATCTCAGACAACGCTTGGAAGGCGGTGGTTATCTGTTTTATAGCCCAATGTTTAGCCGTTTCATCGTTGCCCTGCATCGTCCTCGGGAAAGCAGTCAGCCAGGTATGCACCGAGTTCTTGAGAGAATCAAGCACCGTCGGGTAAGTAGTGGCAAGGTGTTTTAAGGATGAATATGCATTATTCGGCGACTGGTTCTCGTCTAGTTCTGACAAAACGACAACGGTCTCGACCAACACCGGTATTGATTCCTGGAGTGTAGTGCGGCAATCTTCTATAACCATGATGCAGAGTTTCAGCAACCCTTCTTGGACCTCCTGTCGCTCATGTCGCCTGAGCTGTATGACTTGCGTCAGGGCTAGCTTGATCTGAGTTGCCGTTGCTTTCAGCCAAGACCCGTCGAGCACCAGTCTCTCGTCAGTTTTCTGAGGCTGGGTAGACTTTTCAGGTAATTCGGAGTTGTCCTTGTCATTCAATACTGCTTTCAGCATGTCGTGTAGGATATCCAGACATTTTATAATCAATCTATATGAGCGCCGGACCTGTGTTGTCGGTTTCAACACCTTGACCAACGTCGACACAGTCCTGGGCATTATACTCGCGAGCACAACGCGATCAGTAACGCGAAGATACAGTGCTTGAAGCGCAGTAGCGGCGGAAATGCAAGACTCGTCTGACTTGTCACCAGAAATTGCCTCGAGCAAGATATAAACTGTCTGGTCAACGACAGTTGCGGTACCAATCTCATGGTATATTGTCTGTTCTGCAAGTGGCCCGGAGAGTACATTAAATATAGCGGAGAGGCAGTTGAACCCCGCAACTCCCAGCTCAATGGAAGAAGCATCTCCAGTTCTATTTCCATTGGCATTTCCAGGGGCACCTCCCACCATCAATGTCAACAGAATGACCAATTGCTTCCCCATCTGAGGAGAGAGGCGTGTTTTCCATCCTTCCGCAACAAGGATCTGGAGGCATTTAACAGCCAGTTCCAGGACGTTGACCGGAGCTCTCTTGGATTCGTTGAAGATATGCGCTAAAGGAAAGAAAGCGTACTCAGCCAGCTTCTCGTCCAGTACATGCTTGGCAGCAAGTTCGGTCAAGACATCGTGCACGGAACGAAGGGCTCCAAGGACTTCATTTGGACTGGCTTGATGTCCACGAAACTTCAACCCAGTGGAACTTAGATCGACACACGGTCCACGAAGCTGAAAGTAAGTCAGCGCTTAGATCAACGGATGGCTTGCAGCTTTATCCCAGTGAATACCTTTCTGAAAGCTTCCTGCCGCGAATTATCCATTTGGCTATTGGCATGCAGTTGTGGGACAGCGAAGAACCGACCACTCTCTACCCATCTGTTGCGCTATCTTCGAATACACAAGAAACAGCCCAAGCATGAATGAGCCAGAGACGAGAAACCGACCCAGTTTTTGGCTACAGATTGCTTCTTAATGCAAACGAGATGTCCTTGGTATATGAGGGAAGCTCTCCGCCTTTTGCCCGCATTTTCTGCCGCCTTTAAGGAGCGGTGAGCAGGCGACAGCTGCATGCCTGAATAGGAAATGTTATTGGACCCCGGGCCCCGGGCCGTCGCCGACAATTCTATGTAATATGTACCTAGGCTGTGGACGGCTCAGTATAACTGCAGGGGAGGTATATTCTGTGTCAGCGTAGACTTATTCATATTACTACAGTAGTTACGGTCTTTCACTGGCTTAGCTTCAACAACTTGGAATGGATGCCATTCTCCTTTATCGATGCAGCACGTGACTCTGATAGAGCTCGCGTCTCGTCGCGTTCCTCCAAACGTTCTGCAGCCTACAGCCTAGCAGGCAATCACCACATACCCGGATTTCGCGATGCTGCTTTGCGGACTAGATTGCTCACCTATATTTATTGCGCGATCCCATTTTCTGTAATCGTCTATGCTCGTCCTCCGCAATCCCGCAATTCCAATTGCGCCTTTCCAGCCGTCGCTGATTCGAGTCTCGAACCGCAACCACCACCGTCTTTCCGCGTCTTGTGCTTCCTCCGATTTACGTATCACCTCTGTCCTTTCACATTCTCGCAGGAACCGAAACTCGTACCACTGGCGACCCCAGGACAGACCTGTTCTCTTTGAATCTCGTCCTGTTTCCTCGCTTTCCCTCAAAATGCCCGAAGCCAAAGAAGGCAAGCAGGCGACCCTCGGGTACGTTAAAGATTCCCAATTGAGTCTTGGGTGCGTCTTAAAGGGCTATCCTGGGTCTAATATAAATAATGCTTGCGCTGTGCTCACCTGCTTACAGGAGATTTTTTGGATCCAGTTCCAATCCACCGAAGAAGCAAACCACGCTTAGTTTTGGCGGCAGTCGCAACAAGTCAACCTCCGCAAGCAAATCAAAAAAGGAATCCCCTTCTACGAACGAGAATGAGGCCAGTACGGTGGCCGATGAACGAAGCACCACCGATGCCGATATGACAGAGCCATCTGAGACCAAGTCCGAGGCTGTCGAAAACGAGAGCTCAGAAAACAAATCTCTCAAAAGAGACAAGAGCGAAGACGAAAGCGATAGCGAAGGAAGCGATGTTGTACAGCCCAGCAATAAGAGGCGACGAAAGGCCTCGGTTAAGACCGAAGTAGCCCCTATCGCCAAACCCCAGCCCAAATCCTCTCCCAAAAGCCCGAAGGCTCAGAAATCGCGGACTAAGGCGCCGTCACCACCTAAGATCCTGGAGAAGGCATCCGGAGAAGAAACACCAGAGGAACCGGAAGTCTCGGAAGGCGAAGAACTGTCTGCTAGTGAAGAAGAACTGCAGGAGAAGCCCGAGGTGAAGAAAAAGGAGCTTGAAAAGATGCAGGCCGCTCTAAAGGGAAGCGGGAACGATCCGTATCCCGATTGGAAGCCTGGCGAGCCTGTTCCCTATGCCGCGCTATGCACCACGTTCTCTCTCATCGAAATGACGACAAAGCGGCTTCAGATCCTTGCCCATTGTTCCCTCTTCCTGCAGCAAGTCCTTCGCCTCACTCCCCAAGACTTTCTCCCCACAGTTCAGCTTATGATCAACAAGCTTGCCGCCGACTACGCTGGAATTGAACTGGGAATTGGCGAGTCTTTGATCATGAAGGCTATCGGCGAGAGTACGGGGCGTAGTCTGGCAGTTATTAAGGCCGACCAACACGAGATAGGAGATTTGGGCCTGGTCGCAGCCAAGAGCAGGTCGAATCAGCCCACAATGTTCAAACCGAAACCCTTGACTGTCCGAGGAGTACATGAAGGTCTACTTGCCATCGCCAAGGTTCAAGGCCATGGTGCTCAAGATAAGAAAATATCCGGAATCAAGAAGCTACTTTCTGCTGCGGATACGGCGACTACAGGAAAAGGAAGCAAGGGAATCGATATCACTAAGAATAAGGGTGGTCCAAGCGAAGCCAAGTACATTGTGCGATTCCTGGAAGGAAAGCTACGATTAGGGCTTGCGGAAAAGACCGTACTTGTTGCGATTGCTCAAGCAATTGTTTCCCATGAGGCTGCCCTCAAGGGCAAAAAATCCCCTTCTGCTGAGCAAATAGCCGAAGGAGAGGCGATCCTGAAGACGGTATACAGTGAACTGCCTGCGTGGGAAGTGATCATCCCAGCTGTGCTCGAACATGGCTTGCAGAATCTGCGCGAACACTGCAAGCTGCAACCGGGTATTCCAATCAAACCTATGCTTGCCAAGCCGACTAAGTCTATCACTGAAGTCCTTGATCGCTTCGAAGGCAAGGACTTCACATGCGAGTACAAGTACGATGGCGAGAGAGCTCAGATTCACTACGTTGCGCCCGAGGACGAGAAAAGATATCCTGGGGCCGAGATCACGCTGAAGAAGGAGGCGGCTGGGCTTACTGCTATCTTCTCCCGGAACTCTGAAGATTTGTCCAAGAAATATCCCGATGTCCTAGCCAAGCTTAATACCTGGATCAAACCGGGCGTTAAAAGCTTCGTGCTAGACTGTGAGACCGTCGCGTGGGATATGGTTAACAAGAAAGTCCTACCGTTCCAGCAGCTGATGACTCGGAAAAGGAAGGATGTCAAGGTAGAAGATGTGAAGGTCAAAGTCTGTGTGTTTGCATTTGACCTTCTTTTCCTGAATGGAGAGGTGTGTCACCCTCGCCACTAAGCCTCACACATACTAAATTCAGTCCAGGCTACAGTCAAGAAGTCCCTTCGAGAACGCCGCGAACTCTTACACGAATCTTTTCAAGTAACTGAAGGTGAATTCCAATTCGCCCAATTCGGAAACACAAACGACTTAGACGAGATCCAAAACCTCCTCGATGACAGCGTCAAAGCCTCCTGCGAAGGTCTCATGGTCAAAATGCTCGACACAGTAGAGAGCGGCTATGAACCAAGCAAACGCAGCCGCAACTGGCTGAAGGCGCGTCCCCATTACTCCCCTCCTGGAACCGAAATCTAACACCACCAAACAGGTGAAGAAAGACTACCTCTCGGGCGTCGGCGACTCCCTTGACCTCGTCGTCCTGGGCGCCTACCACGGCCGCGGAAAACGCACCTCCGTCTACGGCGCCTTCCTCCTCGCCGCCTACAACCCCAGCACCCAAACCTACGAATCCATCTGCAACATCGGCACGGGCTTTTCCGAGGCCCTCCTCGAAGAACTCTACGCAACCCTCTCCCCTCTCACAATCGACCGTCCCAAGCCCTTCTACTCACACTCCACCGTCCCCAAGGACCAACCAGACGTCTGGTTCGAGCCACGCCTCGTCTGGGAAGTCAAAACCGCCGACCTCACCCTGAGCCCGCGCTATAAGGCTGCGAATGAGGAGTTCGTCGGCGTGACGGGGGGATCCGGAAAGGGCGTCTCATTGCGCTTCCCGAGGTTCATTAAGAGTCGCGAGGATAAGAAGCCTGAGCAGGCGACTACGACGAGGGCGGTGGCCGAGATGTATAGGAAGCAGGAGGCCGTCTTGAGGGATGGGGCTGCGAAGGGAGGTGTTGATGATGATTTTGAGTATTAATTAGTATATATTAAATACTCTTCATATCTTGTGTGGGGAAACTGCCTGGGTCGTCCGTTGTGTTGGGGAAAGGGACTGCGATTAGAGCCTGGAAGCGATTGATACAACTGTATATCCATGGAATGGGAAATAATTTCTTACCTATATTTACCAAAGCCATTGCTCTTAAATCGAAGGTGTACATAAGATCATTCAATTTCATTCCAGAGAACCCCAAGCGGGTAGGTAATACATCAAATTCATGGAGTCATCAGCATCAATCAATCTTGATCGTCATCATGACAGGCAGAAAAGACAGGTCGTTTTGTACAGAACAGTTTGATTATATATAGCACAGCAAATCAAAACCGAAACGAGCAGAGAAAAACGAAGGAGGTTGTTGTTGGGGGCAGGTACACAAAAAACAGGTGCCTCTATACCAATTCGAAGTAGAGTCAACAAAACTAACATCATAGATCATCGCGACCAGGCTTAGTGATAGGGTCGCCGTCCCTGGACAAAAACCCAGCCTGTCGCACACGTAGGATGAAGTTAACCAACATAATCACAACCATGCCGACGCCGACGACCGTCGGGCCCCATTTCTCGTAGTAGACGCGTTTAACGTCGCGGCGTTTCCTGATCTTGTCGACGCGCCAGAGGTACAGCATGAGACTATAGATGAGGGCCATGGCGGCAAGGATGGTGAAAGCCCAGGAGCAGCCGAATGTGATATAGTCATCGCCGAAGTTAAGGAGGGTGGCGGCGATGGTTCCGAGAAGAATAGAGAATTCCAGCCAGGAGAGGAATGTTCGCTCGGCGGCGAAGTAGACTTTTGGCTCGACGCGGATGGGAACGTGGATGCCTAGTTTTTTCTCTCTATTAGCAGATGAATTGGTTTGTTGGTCGAGGGGAGAAAAACTTACGTTTGCCTTTAGGGGCAGTGAATCTCTTAATGGCTCTTCCCTCGTTGCCCATGACTGTAATCCCGTTCTGTTCCGGGGCGGGCATGCTCGTCGGCACGGGTCTAGGGATAAGCGCCTTGAGCAGGCTGATTGTTCCACTTCGGATCCGGTGGGTGTAGTATTTGGCCAGCTGCTGATAGTAATACCGTCCACCAACTCGCCGTGCCTCTTCCAGTTCGTCTGAGTCAACAGACTCTGCGTCTGAGTCGTACAGAGGGTACTCCTCGTCTCCGGGAAGAGGTTGTGCCGCGATACGCTCCTCGATATCCAGCGCATTTCCATCGCCTTCACCAAATAGGGCGTTCTGCTCTGCTTCACTGGGCCCTAGGGGAGCAGAACGAGGTCGTGGTCCCCCATTCCTGCTGTCTTCCGCTTCATCAAGGTCGTCATCAGTTTCGTCGTCCTCTGGTGTCTCGTTTGCGGATAACGAAGTGCTCGTCAGTGGGCGCTGGATACCGAAGTGGCGCGTTGCGGGCTTCCGAATGTCAACATCCATTTGTGGCATCCAAAATGGCAACAGGTGAATCCGATCAGGAAACAGGGTTGCAGTTCCATGAATGAATTTGCTGTACTTCGGCACTGCTTCCACCAAGTGACTAGCTGTTAGGTCACGGATCCACTTCGGCGGCTCCTGCCCGGCCTGCGTCTGAAGCTTAACTTCCAGAACGGCATAGGGGAAACGCTCAACATCCTCCGGGGGTAATTGGGAGAATGGCCAATCGACTCCAATGTCCATTCTCCGCCAGTTGTTATCTGCCCTTCGGCGACCGTCCAGATTATCCTCCCGAGTCATCGTCAACTCGGTGTCCAGCGATATACGGACTCTAGCATCCCCAGGAAGCTGAAAGGCAGTTCGGTGGTAGAAAGTTCTGGTGACTGGTTTCAATCTTCGCGTGATCACCCGATACTGAATCTCCCGCGCCAGTTGCTCCAGATCAGCGATCTCGGACTCGCTTTTCTTCTTTTCCTTTCGCATCTTCTCAAATATACGAACCACCGTCATACGGCCAGCGAGATAATCGTTTACGTACTTCTCCTTGAGTGAGAAGCGTGCCTTGACTGACTTCTCCCCGGTCCAATCCTCGCGGTGAGTTTTCCTTTCAACGAAAATTTGGTCACTGTTCATACCACCGTACCACCGTAGACGAATAGCCTCTGCTCCCTCTGTCTTCTTCAAACGACCCTGGTATAGTTCCCATGTTTCAGGGTTATCGAAGTAGATCGAGGAGATGGCGGAATCTTCTTCTTCAAACTCTTTGTTCGCGTTGAAAACCAGAACGGGAAGATGCTGCACTGTGTTAACATAAATTATCGCAAGAATAGAGAGGTAGGGATAACTTGCCTTGAGAATGATCAGCTTTAATTCTGTGATATTGTCGGGATGGACCCAGTATTTTGTAGTTTGGCGAACGAAGTTCTGTTGGGTACCCCCCGCTGCAGAGTCTCCTTTGACCGGGTTTCCTTTGGTTCGCACTAGGTCGTATAGTTTGGAGAGCTTGACTACAAAAGCATCATAGTTGTCTTTGAAGAAAGGCTTGGCGTTGAGTCGGGCAGCGAAGACCGGCTTGAGATGCCACCGAGTTTGTTTCTAGATTCAACCATTAGTCCACTCCCCTCCACTGACTGGGACACTGTTGCGTACATCATGTTTCTTTATGATCTTCTGAAAACCGGTATAGTTCAGTTGAGTAAATTTCGCAAGGTCATGGACATCGGCGATGATATCACTCAGAACCTGTTCGAGCATAAGAAATTCCTCGTCCGATGGAGGATTCCTGCCCGACAGGCTGCTGCGTGCATCATTGCGACTGTTTAAACGAGATACGACGTCATCGACATCCTTCTCACTCGCTTGTATTCGCCGGACGATCTCCTCGCTCTTGAGCTTCTGAAAGTTGAAGACCTTGTCAAGTTCACTCTCGAGGAGTGTCACGAAATGTCTCTCGTCGTCCTCCGACCACGGTTTCCGATCGGGTTTTGCATTTTCGGGGGTAGGTTCGGTAACGTAGCCAGTCTTGAGGGCTTTCTTTAGACCTTCGTAATTGATGTAGTACCAGTAGTACTCCTTGATCATGGACGAGCGGAGATGCTCGCCGAATCTGTGGAACCCCAGTTGTTAGCAATTTAAGAAGCGCAGAAATCGCAGGTATCTGTTGATTTACCTCATGGTTGGCGGCCTAGAGCGAGGCGCACGAAGGGCGCCTGACGCAATGAGCCAATTGGGTTATTACTGTAGTGGTTGGGTATCGGCAATTGAGCTACCAGCGCGCAGGGAATTGGACGATGGTGGAGGGCATGGACAGGAGTCCCCGGGATGAAGGAGAGAGCGATTTGAGAAAAGGGTAATCCTTTGAAAAGAACGATGGGCTTTGCCGTGAGTGGTGGGGGTTGTTACTTCCAAGCTCTCTTATGAATGACGCTGTGCCAACACTAGCGTCGGTTGCTATCCGCGCACGTGCTCCATTAGGCAGCGTTTGTTCTTCTACTGTACTGTAGACCATGGCTGTATATTATATTACATAGACTGGAGATGGCGAGGAGTAGGTTAGGAAGAACAAGGATTGGCCTGGACCGCTCAATTCATGATTCAGTAACCTGCACTTTGCACTTTAGCGGCATCAAAGTTCCTGACACCATCCCACTTTGAGACTGGTCAAGCACGCTATCAGCAGACGGTATGGAGTGCCATATATATGTTAACCGGCCATTGTCATCTCGACTCGGGCGCAAGAGTCATGTCGAGAACTAGGCATTACTGAAGCTATCGATCGTCTCACGGAATTTTGCTGAATGTGACTTTTCGTACTGCTATTTAGTAAAGTTACTTACCTGTACGTGGAATAAAGCCACTTTCATTGGCCGGTGAATCGACAAGTGCTAGCAGCTCTTAGCTACCTTGTGGTCTGTCTAGCAAAGTAAGCCATGCGTCAACATCAATTAGCCGGGCTAGCTCAATCGGCAGAGCGTGAGACTCTTAATCTCAAGGTTGCGGGTTCGACCCCCGCGTTCGGCTCATATTTTTTTTCCTCACTCCATGAGGTTCACCGCAGTTACGCCGAGAGACTGAATTTGATATTGTTTTGCTGTTTGTATACTTCCACTTTTTACGCAGCATGTGTGTTATCTTCGTGCTATCCCCGGCGTTGCAGTCATCCAATATCTACCTAAGGTATGGCAATTTAATGGACTTCCGTCGTACCTATCCGTACTTCTACCTGGTGGCAAAGTTCGAAAATATATATAAACTACTACCTATACCCGCGGGTCGGACAATCTTTGCACCAACACTGTTGACCGAACCCCACTATATATGCTAGATAGATGCAGCCTCGTCACTGGACTCAACCAGAGCCCAGCTCTTTGGACATGCAACAATGGAATTCCAAGAGGACCAAGATGGCACCACGTTCTACCGACGAATTCCCCTGCTAAAAGGCACAACCCTTGGTGTTATAACAGCAGTCTCGAGTAGCCTGCCAGCAATCACCTGAGGCTCTTAAATGGCCCATGAATGCACCAAGACATATAGATAAATAAGTAAATAACATGACTAAACTAGAGGGACCATTTAGGGCGAGGGAGCAAAATGTTCAGAACCGCAAAGCAACGTGAATGCAGCCATGCAGTTGCGAGCTGTCGAGGAGCAAACCGGACAAGAATGAAGTTTTACATGAACCTCAGCTAGGTAAGGTAGACAGATGTCTACTGGTACCAGGGTTACAAGAACAAGAGGCAGTACTTAAGCGGCCTATCCGGCCGTGTGCCCGTATGGCTTGTAGTAGAATAGGTTCGTGGTACGATAGAACATAGCTTAGATTGACCGCCGATGGATGACTGCAAATATCCGGACAGATAGGCATTCCGAGTGCTTCAAGGCCCACTGTGACTGCGAGGAAAACTAGAAAGCTACTACATACTGCAAAGTAGTCCAGTGATCGAGGCTGAAATGGCGGGGTAGTCTATCCGAACCAGTTGAACCACCATGAACTGTAACTGTCTTCATTAAACAGAATATACCCTGTCTCAACCAAACCGTAACACCAGACACCCAGATTGATCGTTGCATCAGTATTATGTACCACATATCATCATAACCACATCACCTAGACAGAAGATCAAACAACCACGCCAGCAGCGCGTCGGATGCTCCTTCTTGCTCCCTCACCCAGGATGTTAACGATTCCCTCAGATTCAAGGGCCTTAACAGCCTCCGTGAACTGGGCACTATCCACGTCAACGCTAGCCTGATCGTTGAGGACGCGATAAACCTCCGCCCAACGCGCTGTGCCTCCCGAGCCGGCCAAGTCATCTACTACACCCAGAACACCGCGCTTCAAGGCTTCCTTGTTGCGTCTCTCGCTTGCGCTGGTACCCTCCGTGAGCAAGCTCATGTCGATCAATCCCGTCCGCGAATCTGTCGCTGCCTGTTTGATGGCAGACCGGATCAAACGCACAGCCTCTTCCACATCGTCGGCCGTTACCTCGGGAGATAGACGCATCCGTGCGTGAGCCTCAGACAACCGGATCATGGACTCCAGCTGACGAGTAGTAGCGGTGATTCGGCGGTCCGCTGAGCGGATATCGTCGCCGAGTTTACGCATATTCACGTATGCGTCTGAGAGAGCTTTACCGGCGGCAGGCGTGAGGACGGGGTGGATCTTAGTTTTGGCGTAGGTAATGTACGCTGTCAGGAATTCAATGGGCAGGACTTCCCGCTCGCTGGCGTTCTCCGGCCTGTCTTCCAGATACATGTTGACGATGTGCTTTGCAAGCCGACGGTCCTCTTGCTCATCAACGCGGTCAAGGACAAGGTACACCAGGTCGAAACGGGACAGTAGGGTAGGCGGCAGGTCGATGTTTTGCGGAACGGGCAGGTTCGGGTTGTACCTGCTGCCGATAGGGTTGGCCGAGGCGAGAATGCTGGTTCTGGCATTCAGAGTCGTGATGATGCCCGCCTTGGCAATGGACACTGTTTGCTGTTCCATAACTTCGTGCAAGACAGAGCGCGTAGATTCGTTCATCTTGTCAAATTCGTCAATGCAGCAGACACCCCCATCGGACAGAACCAAAGCACCGGATTCCAGGACCATTTGGCGGGTCTCAGGATCACGCGTGACATATGCGGTGAGACCGACGGCGGATGAACCCTTACCGCTAGTGTATACACCCCGAGGTGCAATCTTGTGAACGTATCGAAGTAACTGAGACTTCGAAGTCGAAGGGTCACCGCAGAGCAGGACGTTGATATCGCCACGGTAACGTGGGTTACCTCCCTTCTGGAAAGACTTGTTGGTGCCACCGAACAGCTGAAGCAGGATACCCTTCTTCACATCGTCCATCTCATAAATGCTAGGCGCGAGTGACCGGGCAAGAAGTTCATAGAGGTCAGGTCGCGTAGATGTTCGTAAGATTTTTTCTTCCTCTTCTGCTGAGATCTTGCGAATCTGCTCAGCGTCTCCAGCAGCCTGTTCGGAGAGTTCCTGTTCGACAGTTGAAACGTCGATGCCCAGCTTCTTACGATCAATCTTCTGAACATGCAGCACATCGATGTATGTCTTGAAAAGGGTCTTTTGTGTCCGCTGACGGGGATTTACTCGCACGGGGTTGGAGCGGAAGATACCCGTCACCTCGACACGGTCACCTGCTTTGCACACATCCACCAATTCGTCATAGACGCACAGGGAAACTGAATGAGGTGTCTGGCCATCGGGAATGCTATCGGGGGTCTCCTGCAACTTGATAACCTGCTTATCGGCGAAGACACAGCGGTTGTGAACAATTTGCATCGAGTTTTTCTGCTGACATACTTGCCGCGGACAAATGGTGGGCTCAGCAATCTTGCCGCGGTCGATATCGACTTGGACTGAATGGTTACAGGCCTGACATCGGAAAAAGGCTAAAGACAGGTTAGCATGTTTGCTGATCAGAGAGTAGCAAAATTTGTGCAAACCTTCTTTCATATCAGGGATGATCGGCGTAGCTCGAATGACCAGACCCTTTATGCTCACCAACTTGTCCATGTCTGATAGTAATTAGTCAGAGTTCATGATTTAGACGGTACTATGACTTACCAGCTGGATCAAGGTCTCTCATGTTTACTGTAGAGTCGAGTCCAAATGGAAGGACTTTGTATGGTTTTGTTTCGGCCTCTGCCACGAGATCTGGTATCTCTGTTTGGGGCATCCTGCCAGATTCACTCATAGCATCGGAGCTAGGAACCACCGGAGCAGAACCCAAGTCCCTGTGATTGCTCTGGTTGCGTTGCATTTGGGACCGCAGTCGGTCCATTTCTTTGGCCGCCAGCTCGACCATAACGTCTCTGACACTTTGATCCATTAAAGGGATAATTTCCTGAGGGTATGCCTGAAGCTGATGCCATAGCTTCAGGGTTGGTGGATATGCCTTGAGGTTCTTTGCATCCAGATTGAGGCTGGTAACGCCTAATTGACGCATCGTGTTTAGCATATTGATGTATTCTCGCTCCTCGGCCATCTCTCCCATTCGGCGAGTTTCATCTTCTGTTGCCCCATCGGCCCATAGTCGATACTTGGTGGTAAAGTTGTGCAGGAAGTTCTTGAAAGCCGACATAGAGTCCTGGATCGAGATATTGGTACCCCAGATTACGCGGGTTGAGGTACCACCCATGGCCTCCGCCTCCGAGGTATCTGGATGGATGTTGGAGAAAGTGGCATCGGACTGAATCTCCCCATCAGCTGCTGGAACTCCATTTGCGTCAACGAAGACCCTGCGCCTGCGAGCCGGGGTCGACCCAAAACCTCCCGAATGCAAGTCACTGCGGCGGGAGGCGATACGCTGGCCATCCAAGCCTTGTCGAGACGAAACGAACAGACCACTGCTGCTGCTTGGAATATCCGAATGACCGTTCTGGCGGCCGAAGGCGCGAGTTGGACTTGAGCTCGATACGTATCGAATTGGGGACGAATCTGGTTTTTATGAGTATTTGTAGGGGACAAAAGCCTAGACAGCAAAATTACCTCTCATCGCTGACCTGCCAGCACGCGGTGTAGTCTCGCTTTCATCCATAGCTGAAGAAGCCCGGAGGGGAGAGCTAGGTTCCTGCATTCTGGCATCTGGCGTCTCAGCGCTGCTGCTATTTCCCCTCGCGGGAGAAGACTGGAAAAACATAGGGGACGACGAGGGAACGGCGGCCTCGCCTCGTAGACGTCTTGACGCACGAGGAGTAGTCTGGGGAGGGCTGCTAGTCTGTGGCTGCTGCTGGGAGCGTGTTGAGCGGGCTGGCGATGCGGTGGCCGATTCCCTCGCCGGGCGACCCCTTCGGCGAGAAGAAGCGGGGGACGACATGACGGTTGCAGTTATCTAGCGAGTATGGGATATTAAAGCAAAATACAGTTAAATCCAGGAATCAGTGAAACGGTCAAATAAAATAATGAGTTGTTGTTTGTTGTGGTGGGGATCCTCGAAGCAAGAAGGGGTGTCAGTTGGACTCATCAAAAATCGAATTCTCATTCAAACGCGCTGCGACACGTCTTGCCCGAATTGACCGCGTAAAGTGGTTTCCTGTTTTGGCGAGCGTGTCTTAGCCAAGCCGCACATCACGTGATGAGTAGCATGAGGCTTCCAGATGAAGCGACCACACCAGCCGCCGCGGGCAGGTGCGTCATGATTCAGCATTCAGGCACCTGCATCTGCCCAACAAACTATATGCA